>ARYC01007890.1:0-19717 GCA_000711775.1 Oxytricha trifallax
GCAATTTAAAGTAACAAGATGATTGCTATAAGACAGAAATAAGGTTTTACGGAGTTTTATTAATGTTCCTTACCTTTTTTCCCTCTTTACATTCCTCTTAATTTTAATTTGTGTTGCTAACGTAATCTGAATAAGAAAATGTCATCTCGTTTAATTTTCGTTTTTTAGTAATACTTCTGCATGATGATCCCTATCTAAGTAGTGAAAGGGCTCGACCTTTTCGTTCTTTATTGTATTTTAATTAAACCATTTTAACTTACTTGAGATAATTGGATTTTTTTAGAGCTGCTCCAAAAATTCATTGCTTACTAAAATTTTATTTTAGTCTGCTATTATTTGTGTCCCTGAAACCCTTATTTATTATTGATCTTAAACCATCTTCTAGAAATAATTGTTTCTGAGAGCCCTAAATGCCAAAGAAAAAGTTACGATCTGGTTGCTCATTTGTGTCTTCATAAAAATTAAGGTACCTTTTTAGATCCTCATCCCCTTTTACTTCTTCCCATATTCACTTCAGACCAAGTTCATGAAAAAAGGGGACATTAATCAAAAACATTTCATTTGAATTATAAAATTTGGGTCCCCTTTTACACATCTCTTATAAATCTCATAGTACATTCCTTATATGGGGTAAGAACATGTTGTCTACAATAATTTAACAGTAATACGCTTACAATAAAATTTAAGATAATTAAATCAGTCTGATTTGCTGCTTAGTTGACTTTCTAACTATCTTGGTTGAATGAACGTATATGTTTAGGTGCTATTTTAATTTTATTTAAGTACTATCTATTTTTTTTTAAATTAATTACAATTTCTATTAATTAATTAAGCTTATTCTTCACATTTAAATCTATATACCTACTTCTATATCCATTAGCATTTTTTTATTGGCTGCTAACTCTTTTAATCAGCAAAAAATTATTGTTTAAATCCCGAAGTAATTTAGCTCAGTTGCTCTTGCTTATTTTTCTTAGAATCCTGTTTTAATGTTTGCTTGTTAATATTAGGAACTTAAATTTTATTAAATAACCCCCCCAAAATTGAAAATGTCCCTTGGGTGTCCCCTGGTGACATAAATTGAATCAGAAGAGTTTGATTTGTGTATCTGTGGGGATTATGTGTTGACATTATTTTGATAGGTTAATTCTCAATTTAAGTTCTTATTATTTTGTTTATTTAAGTACCAATGCCAAGCAATCATATTAAATAGTTGCTTCCAATTTAATAATAAAGATCTAACTGATTATATTAATTGTGACTGTTAATAAATTTATAAACTTAGTTAATTTAAAGTAAAATATAAAGTAAATATCAAGGAATAAGAAGGCACATCTCATCCTCCTTAAGCAGTATAAGGTCAAGCGAAGACTATGACACATCTATAATTGAGCTTTCCGAAACTCCCAATTAACAGGGTAAGATTTTGGATATAAAACTTGTAAAAGTAATCCTTGATAAATCAATTGACAAGGGCAATTAAAATAAATTCAGTTAAAGTATACATTAAGGTTTAAGTACTGCTTCTTCCTTTATTTGCAAAATGTGCTCGAAAGTTATGACAAAAAATCAGCTTACTGAACATATGAAGACTCATACATGAAAAGAAAGGAAATATGTGCATTTGAAAAACAATGATGGATACGCTTTTAAGGTCTGTGAATTAGAGTTTATAGGAAGTTACCCAATAGCATAATTAAAAAGGCACCTAAAATTTCATTCAGACGAAGACTTAAACCAAGCTGAGTATGCACCTTTTGTAACTTTTAATTGATTTATATCATTTATTCAATAACAGATAATTTAGATGCTAAAACAAAGAGAGCTTAAGTTGAAAAATTAAAAGAGCTTAAAGGAAATACACAGTTTGAGTATTTAGGCTCCTAATAAGATTGAGAAACATAAATAAAAGGAGTGTAAATTGAAGTCTATGTGTTGAATACACAAATAATAAGTACAACCAAAACAATCAAGATAAATTTTTCATCAAATGAAAACTCATGCAATACAATGGAAATCAATCCAACGGAAAATAACTATGTAGCATTTCAAATAAAATATAATAAAAAGCCTAAAATTATGGTATAGACATTCAATCAATAGATTAACTTGTAAACCTCCGGCCCTCTCTTACTTACAAACATTGGTTAAACATCAAATAGCCAAATTGAAATAAGATGGATTAATATCGCCAAAGGGTATCATAAGACATAAATTGGATCCTCACTTAGAACACTGTCAAGAACAAATAATGTGATGTAATTTCAAAGATTTTGTATAGCCCCACTTATTTGTTGGTATGGTCTAGCCAGTATGATTTTACTTTGGGTGACCTTTCAAATTTAGAGAATAAGAGAATCGTAACATGGAGATGCATTATTAGTGCAGCTAATGCAATAAGCATACTTCATAGTAAAAACATAGTCCACCTATACTTGAAGCCCCAAAATATAAACATCAATCTTGGCAGCAATTAATACAGTACCTTTAGCAACTTTATAAGAGCTTTATATAAAGGAGACACCTTTACTTACGCAGAATCTAATTTATGTCCCAAAATTTTAGATTAGAATCGAGTTAGAGGAGCTATAGTTGATCCGGTGAAAGACAATTACTCACTGCTAGTTATTATCCTACATTAATTAGCTGGTACTAAATTTTAGGATGTAATTGAATAACTGAAGTCGGTGTCAAACCTTGCAAGTGGGCAGCTATAAGGAACAGGGGACTATAACAGCTTTAACGAAATTTTGAACATCTTAACCCTTGAAGCATTAGATCAAATCCCTTCTTCTAGTCAAATTGCCGACACTATATAAAAACACTTAATTAATAATTTATGAAATTAATCATTTTAAAATAAATTTCAGAAATAATTCTTATGATTATTAAAAAACTTTTTACATATTTGATGAAGCTTTTATATTGTTCTTTTAAGAGCGTTTCTCTGAATTTTATTATTTATTTATTCATACTTATTATTTTAAAAATATTATCAATGTAAACTTTAATATTTGATAGAAATACTAAATAATAAACTTTATTGTTTATATTATTGTGCTTTATTTTATTTATTTTTAATTCTTTAATTTTATCAATAATTAAATTTAAAATTATCACTTTTATCATAATTTTTTTATTATTTCGTATAAAGTGTTGTTTTTACTATTAACTTAATAAAAATATAATAACTAATAAATATTAATTTGATTATTTTATATATTATGGTAAATATTTTTATTTTTTCTTTTATTAATATGTTTAAATTCTTTTTAAATAATTATTATTCATGACTGTTTTTTATTAAGTATTAATGCATTTATCAAAATTTTTTTGAATATTCAATTTTTAGAAATCAAAATTATTGTTATATAATTCACTTATAATCAATAAAATTTCTAATAAAATGTTGACGATGAATTGATAATAATGTTGAGTTAGTAAAAGTGGGGCAAAAGTAAGAAAAATTTGCAAATTTTGCCCCACTTTTAGAAATTTACTATTTTTATACATTTGTGATTAGTTTATATTATTTAAGAAGAATTAGAATGATTATAAACTATACAAGTTATTTGATTAATATTTATTACTTTGATAATTTAAAAAATTAGTAGTTTTTTAATAATTCTGATAATGATTATACTAGTTTTAGTTTTTACTTAATTACTTGATTTAACTATATAAATTTTCATAAATCATGATTCTGTGATCAGAATTATATATAGGTCAGAAATATTTTAAAATGAACTATTATTTTGACTAAATTTTACAAACATAAATAATAAGGAATATGCTTAAAACTATAGTCATATTATAGTATAAATCAAACTTATATTTGAATAAAGTATTAGTAACTCTATGAATGAGCTTTGACAAATATATGTACTTAAATTTTTTGAATTTAATTATTTACATTTAAGAATCCTGATTATTTATAATTTCTAATTCATGATTATACACTCTGTAGTATTCAATAAGCATGAACTATATATTAACTATATTTATTTCTACAATTCACTTATTAAACTAAATTTTGATAATTATTAAATCAAATTTCTTAGTATAATTAGTTTATTTATAAATTTATGTTATTCTATAGTTATAAAAATGATTATTTAATAATTCTATCATAATATTCCTACTTATTAAAATCTTTTAAAACAAAAATCTATTAATAAAGTGTATTGATTATTGTAAACATATTTTTTCACTTTATTTTACAACTTCCATTTAATAAATCTACAAATATTATGTGTTTTTTTTATTTTTCGTTTTTATATTATTCTAATTATACAGCACCTAAGTTATACAAAAGCAGCGTCTTTATATCCTATGTATCTCAATTTAAAATGATTATATGTAACCTTTAATTTATGACTCCTTATCATTAATAGAAATGGTAATCAATATTCATGTTTTTAATACGATTTTTAGGCTTTTTTAGTTTTCTCTTCATGTAAAAATATCAATATATATATTAGGTTAGAAGGAAGATGAATGACCTCATTTATTCAAAGGATCATATTAAAAAATTCTTCAATAATTTAATTCTATTTAAAATTTGTAATAATAAAATTAGATTATATTATTTGTATATAGCTTTCCTAATTATTGATGCTGATTGTTTAACTGTTATAACATTATTAAGCGAGTATAATTAAAATGTGAAGACTGTTAAAATAAAATCAAAAAAGAGATCAAATATAATTATGATCATCTCAATATACATGAGTTAAGATCTAACAGTCACTAGTTTGAATTATGTTTGAGTAGATCCTTATTTAATTTTAAATAACTAATCAACTAATTAAAAATGGAATTTTAGCTTTTTTTACATCTTTTCTGATTTTTTTTATTTTTGTTCATCGTTCAAGTAGATGCTGTATCTGATCTTCAAGTTTTTTCATAATTTTCATAGATATCTTCAGGGTATCTTCAGGATATTTTCCTCAAAAAATTTATAGTGTGGAGAGTGTCGAGCCATACATCAACAAAAACAGTAATAATAGCACTAATATTCTCAAAATCAAGCATTATTATGAATCTGGGATTTTTTCAAAAACATCTTGTTTTTCTAAAATTCATAGATGTGATACCTTTTGTTGAAGATGATGTTGATGAAAGCAAAGAAAAAATCAGTGATCTAAAATTTTGAAATTCTCTAGAATTTCAACCAGACTCATAATAATGCTTGATTTTGAGAATATTAGTGCTATTACTACTGTTTTTGTGGATGCTGGACTCCACACTCTCCACACTTTAAAATTTTTAAGGAAGATATCCTGAAGATACCCTGAAGATATCTATGAAAATTATGAAAAAACTTGAAGATCATCTACAGCATCTACTTGAACGATGAACAAAAATACAAAAGTCAGAAAAGATGATAAAAAGCAAAAATTCCATTTTTAGTTAGTTGATTAGTTAATTAAATTTAAATAAGGATCTACTCAAACATAATTCAAGCTAGTGACTGTTAGATCTTAACTCTTGTATATTGAGATGATCATAATTATATTTGATCTCTTTTTTGATTTTATTTTAACAGTCTCCACATTTTAATTATACTCGCTTAATACTAATTGTATTTGGAAAGTGTAACTATTCTATTTTTCAAATTTTTCAGCTTTTATAAATAATATATTTACTCTCTTAGTTTTATTTGCTTATTTTTATATTTTTATCAGATATTTTTCTTCTAAATATAATTTATTATATATTAATTATTAAACTATTATATTTTGATTTTTAGCAGAAAAATATATAAAATCTATAATTTAAATGAATTTTATTTTTTAAAAATCTAAGTTTAATTAGCTTTTATATTCATATATGTTTTATAGTGTATATATTATTATATATTATTATGATATTTCATACTTTATTGCAACTAGATCAACTAATAACTATATAAACATATTAAAATTACATTGAATATGAAATCTTATAAAAATGTTTCTAATTATTTATTGAAAAGATTATTTAAATAAAATAGTAAAATTCAAATGAAAATTTATTTAAATAACAGATTGATTTTTAATTTACATTTTCTATTATTCTAAAAGAATAGAATACTTAATTTATAAAAGATTGAGTGAGTAACTTTCATTAATTATTCTCTTATAGATTCAAACCCCAAAACCCCTTAATGAGTTTTATATGTGTTTTGATTGATGAGGGTAATGTTGGGGATTAGGGTTTATTTGAGCAAGGAAGTATCATTTTTACTATAGTTATGAATTTTGAAAATTTAAAATGATCATCATTTTAATACTCAACTTATATTTTTTCATATTTATATACATGTTATAGCATTTTTTAAAAAAAAAAGATAAGTTTAGAGACATTTTTATCTGTTTTACATTTTTTTCATAAGTTATAACTTTTCCTGATCGTTTTTATCAATTTAGATGATTGCATCTTTTTTAAAAAATGGCATTTATGCACAAATATTTTTGAAGTTTTCACAAAAAGTCATTTTCAAAATAAAATCAACAGTTTCATTCCTTTTATCTTGCGTTCTTTATTATCATTTTTTCTTAAAATAGAAAAAATTTTGGTAACATAAGTAAAATTTAAATGAAAAATATATATAAAATGAGTGATTTTAAGGTGATTGATATTAACAATCATGTAATGATTTAGTTCCAGAAGTATTATAAATGGATATCAATCTTAAAATTTTGTATTTCTAATTTCTATTAACTTTAGGACACCTATCAAATATGGGTATCTTTTTGGAGGTCAACCCTGTAAAGAGAAATGGAGAAAGTTTGCAAAAACTGTATCAAGTTTCAGAAATAGATTTCCATTTTAACCAATTGAATTCCATTAAATTAGTACTAAATTTGTTTTAATTTAATTAGTACCGGTACTAAATTTGTTAAATTTTAATTGGTGCCAATTTAATAGTACCAATACTTAATTCGTACCTAGTTTTAAACTAATGAGGTTTTAATGGAAAAGTTCTAAAATGGTTCAAAACCTAATTGGTACCAGTACCAATTTGAATTTTTTCTAATTGGTACCAAAACATTTAAAAAAATGGAGTTCCTAAGAATTAAAAGAAGATGCTTTCATAAAATTAGCAATTCTAATTAAATAAGAAAAGCAAACAATTAATGTACTAACATTAAAATTTTTTTAATGAAATAATTTCTTCATAGCATTTATATAGATGTAGTGATGGTAAAAAATAAAATATTAAATATCTCAACCATGAAAACAATAAATAACATTGAATCTAAAAACAAAAATGAAACAAATCAAAAAGAAATCCTAATCCCCAACATTACCCTCATCAATCAAAACACATATAAAACTCATTAAGGGGTTTTGGGGTTTTGATTGTTTAAAGGAGTATTATTAGTTGTGGATAAATTAATTACTGCTGAATTGTAATTGTTTTATTTTATTGAAAATTTAATTTAAAACTAGATTAATTATTGTTCTACTTTAGACTGAGTTTGCATATCCCGAATATTTCCAATTATAATATTAATTGATTAGTTACTCACCCATTTGCATGCACCTAAGTTCTTTTTTATTGAAATAAATGCAGATAATTGGCCAATATTACTGAAATTAAAAGTCAAAAGTCCTAAAATTCAATAAAAATATATAAATAATATTATAGAACATAAATTATATACTAACGATTCACTTCAATCTCGGTCTAATTGTAATTATAATTGTCCTCTTTTATCTTATAAATACTATGTAAATTGATATAATTCATTCCATAAAGCAGGAAAGCATTATCTTTCGTAATAATATTGCATAATATTTTTTGAGATGATGACCAGTTAAAATAATCTTTTTTTGTCTTTTATATTTAATATAATTCATTATGATTAACTACTTATGTATACAATAGAGATCTATAAAAATAGCATCATATGATGTAGATAAGATTAGGATATGTAATTATTGTAATTTATAATGGTGTATTATTTAAATCTTAATTTCAAACCTTCCAACTCTTTAATTTATATACAATATATTAATTTTTTACTTCTAAAACGATTATGAGAATTAGTTTTAGCTAAATGAAGCTTAGGAAAGTTAATTAATTAAAATTAATACTTACTAAGCTTCTGATTATGGTTTGGATAAATAAGCCACTTTATTTTTTTTCAAAAATGATTCATTATTAATGTAAGAATTTGTTATTATACTGTCATATCTTAATTACTAATAATTATCTAAGTCTTATTTATGACAGGGGGTACTTTATTAAAAGGCTCTTTATATCTAGATATAAGATTGCAGAAAAAAGACATTTAAGCAAAATAAAATATTAAGCTTACACTATATTTAGAATAGAGCAGAAATAGAATTATTGTCAGAATTAGCAGTAAGACTGATGGTTTTCAGATCCTGGAGTCAGGAGTTGTCAAATAACATCCTTATTATATTTCATTAATTAATTTGTTTAGTATTTTTCCAATAAATCAACATCTCTCCTTTTTAAATATAATAGAATTAAACTAGCATATACAAGTTAAGTTTATATCTTTTTATCATTATGTAATTATAGATTTATTATTATATTTTCCATGGGAACCGACACTTGTATCTGCCAAGCAACTCCAAGATGTTAATCATGATGGTTATATAAATGAATAGTAATTCACCAAAAACCATTATTATGCGAGATAAAAATATTTCTCCGAATATTTTTTTCCACTTCTCAAATGATGATAAAAAATCTAATGATTTGGAGTTGTCTTTATCATCATAGTCGATACACTAGAAATAGTAGAAGTTTAATTAATTCCCAAGAAACTTCTAACTTTTGTTGTATATTACAAGGTTTAATGTGTTTTGTTGTTAAAATTAATGCAACAATACAATTCAAGATTATTAATTAATAAATAAATATAAAAAATAGTAAAATAAGAGTGTTGAATGAGGTTCATATTAATGAAAAAGCTTCACTATTAATATCCATAATTTTGAATATTTTTAATGATTTTGTTTTTTTTTATTAATAAATTACACTGTTGAAATATTTCCCTTGATGTACCATCAAATATAAATAAATTACTTTTTCATTTAAAAAATTAAACAGTTTAAAAATTATTAAAGAAGTTTAATGAATAAATCAGTCAAATTTCATTAAAGCTCATTTTATAATAAGAATTCAATATAATAAACCAATAACAATTAAAAATAGATATCACATTCTCAACAACAGTTTAACTGTTTAATCTTTTTACCTACACCTTTTCATGATGACGGGTCTTTGCGAGCTTTTTCATCATATCTTCTAACCGATTTCATGTGTGTGGGCTCTGTGAGATAGACAACTTGGTGCAAGGTGAAGAGAAGGGAGGAACGAAAAAAAGGTTTATTTGGAGTTTTTTGTATTCACTTCTGTTATACCATTTAATGCTACATCCACTCTATGATATATATATCAACTTAAATTGATTGTTTAATTTATAATTAATCAATAAAATATTAATATAATGGAGCTTACTCATTAGATACGATAAAAAATAATTAGCAAATCAAACTTACCCCCCTCCCAATCAATGTACTATTTCCTTTTAATGATGAGGTAATAATTTGACGCTGAGCTAGATTATCCAATCTCTTACATACAATAAAAAGAAATTAGCTCATATAGGGTGCGGTAAGTTTGACATGCTTGTCAAAAATAAATTTAATTATTATAAATAAAAGAGTAAAATCAATTGTATTAAGATGATAGTTAAATTCATGATTAATAATTAGCTTATGAATAAACAACTTTAAATCAATTAAACCTTAAGTCTTTAAAAAAATTTGGGTTTTGAAGGAATCGAACCCTGTGTGAAAAAATTCTTACGATCACCATCACAGTCCTAACTTAGTAGATATATTGCAATTTATCAACTCATTTCTATTTTAAATACCTCACATTTAAAAGTTTGGCTAATATCCGAAAATAAAAAAGTAGATTCGCAAAATTATTCAAAAATTTAGGGAAAAGTTTTAGATTTATTAGGAATTTTTTTTAAAAAAAGTTCAAGAATAAAATTGATTTCTACAACAGTGTAGTGATTTCTGGAGAATAAATATGAAACAGAAATATCAAAATAAAAGAATTATAATCAGATACCATGATTGGTGACAAACCTCGTTTTTTTAAATGTTTGTGGTTTTTATTAATAGATTATATTAAAATATCACAAAATTATTTGTATAAATTCACCGATTTCTGTATATTAAAATATGACAATAAATCTCAAACTCCTCTTTGAATTTCTATTTGTATTAATTATTAATCATTACTAAATTTCATTTGAATTTTACTAAAGGGGTTTTATAAAACATATCTAAGGAATTATTCGATAAGTTTTTAAAATTCTTGACTATTTTATTATTTTAATTTACCATTAATTAGATTATTTTTTTGAAAAATGATTTTTGAAAATATTTTTTTGTCTTATCCTTTTAGTTTTTTTTAATAATATTTTAGATTTTATTGACTAATAATAGTGACTTGATTCTTCCTAAAAATATGTTAATTAATATATAGTCAAATTAACAAAAGGTTTATATTTCAAACTTAATGATTGTATAAATCATTCTTATTTAGGATAACTTTACAGCTAGTAGAGGCTATTTACTGATGAAATTAAGTAAAGCTTAAACTCATTAATTTCTTGATTTACCTCTTTTAATTAATTTCATTAGTAAATTACATATTTAGAGATCATTAAAATTAATCAAAAATTTATAGCCAATTATTATAAAATTATAAAAAACAATTACAAATAAATAGCTGTTTATTTTCTTAATTTAGATAATTAACAGTCTAAATTTATTAACTTTCATACTATAATACCTTTTAATCAGTATTTTATTCTATGAAAGACTTTTTTGATAGGACCATTTACATTTTTGGATTCAATAGAAGTTTCAATTTTATAATTCCTTATTGTTTTTATTAAATGTATAGTTCATTTAAAATTATTGCAAATTACTAACTCATACCTATTTCTTGTTCACAATAAGTCTTTATTTATTAAAAAATTATAATTAAATATTTTATTGTGTATTATTAGATCATTTGCTGGAAATTGTAAGTAGTTTCTTTAATAATAAATATTTTTAGGGTTGCTTTTACACTCTTTAAAATATTGCTTCGATTCATAAAATAAGATGATTGAAGTTAATGCAGTATTTAATAGACGCTAAATCTTAATTTCAATATGTATTATTTTAGCCAAAGCCTTAATCTATAATTGCATTGTTATATCATTTCGTTATAATTATATTTCGATAAGAATAGTATTAAAAATGCTTATTTTCACCTTGAATAAACCAAAGCTAGAAATATATAGGGGTAGAATCAAAGCAATAAGTTATATTGGGTTATTCTTTGAATCTATTCCGATGCAAAATTGCTCTCAAATAAGAGTAACACTTTGATTTAATATATGTTAAACGAAATCAATAAGAAATATATATTTAAACATTTAGTCGCTTTATAACCATCATAAAATTAAATTAAATAACATATAAAATAACTTAAAATAATGATAAATTAATTACAACATATTGATTATATTGTGTGTAGACAGATTATTATTTCATAAAAAAGTAAAAAGCTAATTAATTAACTTTAAAAATAACAATTTAAATTGTTGAAACAATAGATTATGGTCTTCTAAACAAAATAATTTGTTTAACAGCGAAATAAAAATATAATATTATCATATTTGAGTATTTGTAAAACCATATGTAAAAGAAGGCATAAAATATATGAGAATATTACCAGGATATATGTGATCAAATAAAAACTAAGCATTTGGTGTAATGAGATGATAGACATAACTTCAATAATGAACTATTTGAAATTTATGAGCATGCTTGAAAGTATATTAAGATTAAGAACCCATGATTCTTAGATTTTAGGTGCAATAAATTATTGAACTATGATTATTTTATAATAGAAACAGTAGTATTTAACTTTATAATCATTTAATGGTAGAGATTCTAAAAGAATCAAATCTAAAGCTCGGCAAATATTAATATTTAGTTTTAATCTTTAGTTATAGAGCACTAAAATATTAACAGTTTTTACAAATCTCAATTTTTTGCTGTATTGTTTATTAATCTTAAGCCTAAAAATGCATTATGAAATTAAAATCTACTGACAACCTAAGTTATATATAAAAATCTATTTTACCAATCCTATGCCATTAATAAAATTTAGACTGCTTTTATCTTAGTTAAATCATAAATCTACAAAAAACTCATGGCAAAATAGGGAAGATAAAGGTCCGATTAATAACATGTCATTTTATAGTTTAAACAAAAATAAAATTGATATAATAAGTAAAAGTAGATACGACATGCATAAAAAACTTATTTGTAAAATTGAAATAATAGATTGCTATTTCACAAAATTATTTATTATTAAGTGACTTTTATTTAATTATAAAATCTAATTATTATAATTACAATCATTTTTGTTCAATAATAAAAAGTTAATATATCAAAGTAGTTGTTAAATTAAGTTTTGATGTTAAAAGAGATAGCTTTGATGAATTAAACAAATAAAAAAAATATTAATTTGAATTAAATTAGTAAATATTTAATATTCAAGATCATTTTTCTATCCAATAATATTTTTGAATGCAAATCCATTTGGAGATACTAATATTTCAGTTGGAAAAGTACTCAGATTAAATTTATGATTATATTTATTAAAATAAAGAGATATTGAAACTAAAATTATGAGGGCATTGGAAAGAATTGCTGGTTAAAGGACAAAAATGACAGGTTCTACAAAACAAAGTCTTCATTAAAATAACTAACAATTTTATTCCTATTAAGCAGCTTGAAAAGATAAATTGTGAAGCATTTGATGCAGCTGTCATACAACAGTCTAAGCAGTTCCAAGAAAATCGAGAGCGATGACTTCTTTTTTATGATTGACCACAATTAATTATAGAAGTGTATCAACTAAATTGTATGAACTTTTAGCAAATTCAAATAAAATAGATATCGTAAAATTCAAGGTCAATTCTTTTTATTATTGTAAGCAAGTTTTAACTGAATTTAAAATCAGTTATAATTGTTATTAAATATCTTGAGGTTAGTTAGTTAGTTTTTAGCATTGAAATTAATTCTTGAGATACGAAATCAAAAAAATCTTGAGGTAATTGTATTCGAAGCAGTAATCTTCATGATACTACCAGAGGGATATTATTATAGAACTTATTATAAAATTACATTGATTTGAACTTGTAAATACATCCTTTTATTATATAATATAGAATGAGTTTATTTAGCAATACACGATCAAGTCCTTCACAATAATATTAGTAACTGTTTTTAATTAAGAGAGAGTCTTGCAGACAATATAATAATCCTTAATTAGCTTATCATCACAAACATTATGAATCATTGCCCTTGGATTAAAGAACGACAGTCCTCAACTTTAAGTGCGATGACACCATGGATTAGTTTTCCTACTCAATTGCAAGGAAGTGAGTATTTATTAGATTTTTCAGTTCAGTAAAGCCTATGATTTCTTGGAATTTGTCAAATGCTAGCACTTTTGCATTGAAAGATATTGTAATTGTGGCAAAACAACTCGTGTTAGATTATTTGAAGATACATTTGGTACACATTTATTGAACTTAAAATACAGTTGAATATGGGCTTGTTTACATTTTCAGTTCAATGCCTTTAATTCTAAACTACCTAGCTTATCAAGGTAGTACAGATGAAGCAGACAATAAAGTCTAAATGCAAGAGGTGGTTAACGGTATTTCATCTGATTTTAAATTGAAGCAAGATCGTAGACTTAATTTGATTTAATGTATTTCATTATATGTAATTCTGTATATAATGTTTGCAATAATAAATATTATAATTTTTTTTATAAATTAAGTTTTGCAAAATTGGAAAAGAAGTATTCCAGTTTGAGATTCCATCGCTTATTTAGAGATTCTTATTAGCCTAATCCACTGCAGAGCAGCTGAGATTAAGAATATGATTAATTCACTAAATAAGGTGGTCATAGAGGAAGCTAATAACTACTTCAATACGTGGATGCATTTAAATTGAAGATAATATTATAGAGATACATTTTAAATTATAAAATTAATTTAAATAAATACTTTATAAAATTAGCAAAAGTATTTATTTAATGATTTATTGAATTAAAATTAATTTATAATTAATAATGAACTTCTACAATATTATAATGCATCAAGAGTTATTATAAAAATAATTAATATGCCACTAAAATATAGTTTTTCTCTTGTTTTATACTTGTTATTTATTTATTTATGATTATATTCAAGGAATACATGGCTTCTGATTAAATAAAGGCATTATCCAGTAAACAAGGGGAAAGAATTTGCTTAAATTCAGCTCTGAGTAAGCTTCAAACTTCCACTAATCATCTTAATTATATCACTAAAACATTCTTATATCATTAATATATTCTTACACATTTAACATTCTAATATTTGAAAGTAATTTGAATGAACATTATGATATTTGAATGAGAAATGGAAACAAGTGCCTACAGGAATTATCCAATTCAACTGCGTCACTAAAAAGAAAGAAAGGCTTAGCTAGCGTCTCGTAAATCAAGCAATGTCTCAAAAGCAGCTAAAGCTCTGGATGTGGATTATCTACAAGCAGTGAAGGTTCTCTTGTTTCATTGAACTGAAGTGATTGATGCTTACAACTACCTATAGACAGTTCAACTAGTCGCACAGATTGGTAGAGGTTACGTTAAATTGAATGAATAAAGTGATTCAGAAAAAGTTAATGCTACTGAACAATGCTTTAACCTCATTAATGGGCCTAAACTTGCAGAATAGAATAACTATGAACTAAATCAAGGTAATAAAAAGTATGCTTATATTATAAAATATATAAAAAACAATTAATAAATTCTTAAAAAAGAAAAATTAAGTTTTTTTAATTTTTAAATTTAATTAGTTTAGTTTTTTAGATATAAAATATAAATATCTATGATTTATACATTATATTGATTTATATATCTAGTTATTATATCAGCTCTTATTCAAAAGATTAAGTGCATTCAGGCAACAACTTCTGTCATTTTAAAATATTAGTGCTCATATATCGCACTTTATGTTGTAAAATTCTTTATCCAATAATTAATTTTCTTCAATGACTGCATAGCTAATAGCTTCATCATTAGAATCTTATATATTTATCATTATTCATCATCCCCATCTTGCAAATATCGTAATTTACTTCCGCCTTCCTCTTCGTCGCCTTTCTCCTTTTTCTCTCCTCACATTTCAATTTTATGAGTGATTGAATAGTTTAATATAAGATTTATCTTTAGAATGGCTTACATTCTTCGAATTTTCTTTGGATAGGCTCATCTGCAAAGTCTCTATTAGAATTTAATTCAAGCATTTTGCTTTTCTTTATATCTAGGCAGTCAATAGTTGTTGTTTTATCAGATAAATAGTTAATATTGTTATTGACTTTTCGACTAGATAAGTTTTAACCAATTTGTGTAACAAAGGAGGTTCCGTTAAACTTTTATGCTGTATTATTTGAATACTGTGAGTTCTAATAAAACATTTTATTAGCTTTTGATACAATTACTAATGGATAATCATTTAATTTAATTCATAAATGATTTAAATTGTGATATCCAGAATATTTATACAAGAAACTACCTAATTTTTATTATAAATTAAATGATTTGACTGATAAATTTTTTCATAATTTAGACAGGATTTAATTTTTAAGCAACTTTTAATATACTCCATTAATCCATCAACTTCTTGTATATGGATTTGTTTTTAATTCTTTTATATTATCGTATTTAATATATAATGTCTGTTAAATTTCATGTTCTCCTATTATTATATGCTGATTATAATTGTTAATTACATCAAAAACATCATCTTACGTTGACAGTCTCATTTTCATTGCCAGATCATCATATCTTTTTTATATCCTTATTATTCGCATTTATAAACAATTTCATGAAGATGTACTACACTAGGCATCTATAAGCTAAATGATTTTTAGTGTCCACAATCAATCCCGTTTTCTGTAATGATGACATTTGCATCGTATTCTTACTACTCTGCTTGTAATTACAAACCTAAACCTTCAATTTAAGCAGAATCATTCTTCACTAGCTCTGTATCAATCACTTCTAGTTACTAATGCTATTTCAAGTCTTTTCCTGCTTCACCGGAGGGATAAATAAATTCTTCATCCTCATCTTCGATTAATAAGTGCTTCATTAGGATTAATCAACAAAAATCCAATTGAACTAGATCCCATTCTTCTTATAAGTCAGTAGAATTGAAGATCTATGAGGTTAAGCATCTCCTCGATTCCAGTCTGAGCAAGTGTAATGCCTTCTTAGTTTGCTTTTTATTATCAAGAGCTTCTTGTTGATGTGATTTGTACTATTGAAAATTTATTATCAAATGAATTTAATTTTATGATATAAATAAAATAGACAATATTTACAATTTAAATAATATCCAGTCCTTAACAAAATCTCTATTGATGGAATCTTAAATCTTCTTCATATTTAATAAACTTCATTTTGTCTTTTAATGAGTCTTAAATGAAATATTTAAATTTAAGTATCATTGCTTGATTTATGTTCATGTTTATCCAGCATTTTTAAGATGACCTTTTGATTATATATATTTTTGGATTCATTTAAGAGAGTTTTTAAAAGTATTTAACTATAAGCGAGTATTATGCTGATTAATAGAGGGATAATATATTATATAATAAGAACGAATATATTTATATTTCTTTTTTATCAAATGGCATTTGCTATATTTTTGTATACAAATTCTTGAGATAAATTTAAAATTAAGCTGGACTTGTTTAAATATTTGAAAAATAATTTATTTATCTTTCTCTAGATTTACTCATAATTTTGGCATTATATTATTGTTCCTTTCATACTATAAGACCATCTCGCCAAGTAACTAATTACAACAATTACAAAATATATAGAAGTAATTTTGCTGTTTATTATCCAATTCATCCTGATGTTTCGAAGTTTATCTATAATAATCTTAAGGTCTTTCATTAAATAATAAGTAAGCACTTTGAGTAAAATCTAATTATCTTTGAATTCTTTTTCATCTAATAAAGGTGCTTCTACTATTAATCTACAATTGTAAATTTATATTTTATATATCTTTTTGAATTTAATATCAAACACTTATATAAATATAAAGGAATTATTATATAATTTGCCTTAAATTATTTCATTATAATCCTTAACTGTCTTTTCCCAGTGATACTTTGAATTAACTAAAACTTTATATGGACCATTCCAATTTAGAGTTTGGATTAATAATTTTAATAAAAGTTTTTATGCTTTAAATTTAAATTGTTTTTTTTACTTTTGAATATTAAGCATTCGATCTTTTTAATCATATAAATTATTGTTAATAAAATTATGACTCCTTCAAAACCCCTAAGCGAGGGTATAGTTGGGGTATTCTTGGGGTTAGTAGAGAAATTATCGAAATTTAGGGTCAATTTATGATGAGAATTATATAGATTTATTGCTTAAGCTTAGGCATGGTACGAGTTTGAACATAGACTAAGTCAAACTAATGATTAATTGTACACCTATAGCAAAGCTCTTACACAAGAGTCCCTGAACTGTTAGGTATCACTGCCTGCTAGCTGTTTAGCATTTAAGTTCTGCTACTTGAAAACATCCAGCAAAAAAATTAAAGTTCTCTCAGACCCATATTGACTACCTCTGTGACTCTAAGACTCTAAAGTACTGGGCTGACTTTCCACTGGACTTACGAGCTGAAATGTTTCATCGCAAGTTTCCTGATATGCTTATCTCTCCTTAGACTATAGCAAATATTTATAGAAGAAATGGTGTTACTTTCAAGACTGTCAACAGAGTGAAGAGATTGATTGATTTTACAGTGCCATTTTATAGTAATAATTTACAATATATGATTAAATATAGAGAGCAATTCAAACCCCCAAAACCCTTACAGTAGTTTGATTGAGTTTTTGATTGATAAAAGTAGACTATTAGTGCATACTTTATTAGGGTTTTAATAGGGTTTATGTAGGGGTTTAACGTTTAAATATTAGTATTTTAAGCGAGTATAACAAGCGAGTTTTTAAAATATTTTCACACAAACATAAGCTTAGAGTCATGTGGCAGTTCTCTCTGAATTTTATCTTTCTAAGTTGATGTTTGATTGTTTCTATTGTTTGTTAATTCGCTTAGCTTGGCTTTATAATAGTTGAGTATGCAAGTTCTCTGAGACCTCCATTTATTTTATTTTTATCGAGATATAGCTTGATTCTCTGTTTAGAATCTCTCTCACCCCTGCAGCTAAAGTAATCGTTTCTTGGCATGTCGCTCTCTATTATTATTACTGCTAGAGCCCAGATATCCCATTAAGTGTCTCCATCTCTCCAATCCTCTCTCTCTCTGAAATATCCAGGAGTGCCGGATACGTTTCCTTATGCAGAGGCTTGCACTCTTTGAGCTCTGTTGAAGTCAATAATATAAACTCTAAGATGCTGAAAGTTCATCATGATGTTCTCTGGTTTTAAGTCTCTATGAACATAACCTTGCTTGTGAAGCTCTTCAATCCCCTCAACTATCTGCTATACTATCTAGCTAACTTATCTTTGACATCTATTGCCAGATAAGAATTCTCTGTAGGTCATTTCAAGCAAAGGAAGCCCTGAAGGCTACATGATCTTTACCAAGTAAAATAGCATCAAGCTAGATGATATGCCTACACTCATTTAACTTTGCCTTTTAAAGAGAATAATATTCATTTGCAAATTCCATTTGGAACTTGTCATCAGCAAGGAAGTAATTGAATGGATATATCTTGTAAGCATATTTATCATCAGTAATGACTCTCTTCTCTATTTTATCTTCAAGAGTGAGGTAGCTTTCTAGGCAAGAATCTAAGTCAATAATTTTTAATATAGGAATCTTCATTGTGCCTCTATTTTAACCATGATTTTGTTAATATCAGAGACTGGAAAGTTTTTGACTGCTTTCTTCATTTTTACTTACTTCTAGACTTCAACTCTAAGAGACTCAACTGGATTTCTTGATCTTCTCTTTTAGATGAATCTATTCCTTGTAGGTTCATGAATAAATACAAAAATTTGATTGTGCATTTTCTTTAAGTGCACTTTGAGGTCTCTAGTATGAGAATATGGCTTCTCACAGAGAACTCACAGACATACTTCCCATCTTTCTTTTAATGCTTGAGATATAACCTTGGCATATCGTTGTGTATGTCTCTCAAGTGTCTTTTATAAGTTGACTTGTAAGGGAAAACTTTATTGCATTCTTTGCATTAATAGTCAACTTTAGTTGGTATTTATTAATGCTCTATGGAGGGTAGTTTAACCTCCTCCTCAATTTACACACCTTCTATGATAGCCTCCTACTTAACTTATATTTAAATCTCAAAGCTAGACTGGTCAAAGTTGTCATAAGTAGGCTCCCACTGAGTACAAGCGTCTCTGGTCTCTACTTTTCTTGGTTGCTGGAATGATAACTTTTATTGACTTGATCCAAGTAATGCCGCTCTTCTTAACAGGTTAGCTATCATTTTAGTTTTCTGATATATTTTATTATAATAATGACTAAATATACCTTGATAAACTATAGTAGTCGAGTATAAGACACTCTGGTAGATTCTTTGCTGAGAGGTAAGAAAAT
>ARYC01007891.1:0-26737 GCA_000711775.1 Oxytricha trifallax
GATAATAGAAGACTGGAGAGATGGAGACTTTCAATGGAATTTGTGAGTAATGGCAGCAATAATAATAGAATGCGTTATGACTCGCAACGATTATTACTCAACAAGGTGTGAAAAGAATGCGAAGCAAAGAATAAAGCAATTTATAGATAAAAACAGAGTATCTCTATCAATTAAATAGATGGCAGAGTAAGTAATAATCAAGCCAAAACCACGATCAGACATATCAATTGAATAGATAGAATAGTGGTTGATTAAAATAAATTCAGACCTCTATCACATAATCCAAAAGTGCATTTTGAGATTAAATTAAATACATTTACTATAAATTTCACATTAAAACCTATTAATAACCCCAACCCTAACAAATTCCCTACAAATCAAAGCACTAATAATTTCATTAAGGGGTTTGGGGTTTCGAATGTTCGATATATGAAAATTGTTTAATGAGATTTTCATTATTTTGTATAATGTAATCATGCAGTTGACATTAATTGGTGATAACCATGAATTAAAAGTACAAAAACGACAACACTAATTCTAATATTACATTAATATCTTATTTTTCTTAGATAATTTTATTCAGATTTAATGTATTTTTAATTTGCAATATTTGTTAATTCCTAACTCTGAAATATATGATAAAAATATGAATCTGGTCACCTTTTTATAGTCAAGTTGCAATATTATTTTAAAAAAGTTTACAAATAAATCTAATTTCTCTTAAAAATAAACTTTATAATATTTGTTTTCAAATTATATTAAGGCAAATTAAGAAAAACTATTGAAATTGTGAAAAGTATTATAAATCTCAAATTTTTATTTAGTCTCAAATAAAAATTGTCTGCAAAAGAAAGGAATTATATTGATAAATGTCATAGAAAATATATTTTGATAAAAAATTTATAATTTAAATATTAATAAATATTTTAATTATAATGAGATAAAATTAAACCAAATTTAAATAATTTAGTTTTTAATAACAATTTAATTTAATTCAATTAAACAATATTCTAATTATAATATAAATGAAATTTAAATTTATAAATTTTATTTATTACTTTTTTAAAACTAAATAATTATTTTAGAAATTATGTATATAATCAATATAATTTTAGATAATGTCATAAATTTATATAAATAAATAACATAAGCAGTAATTATTTATCCCCTGCAAAGAGAGAGTGAGAGTTATTGCTTAAATAGTATCAACATGGCTTCAAGAGCAAATTTAAATCCTGAAATAGAAGACACGAACACATGCACATTTAGCTATCAAACTGTATCGATGGTGATTCACTTTTTGCACTTTTTAAAATCAGCCTTTAGCTGGAAGCCAATCTTTTCTTTAGCGGATTTAGGCTCGAGTCGCAAACACCTCGAAAAACTAGATTTAAACTTATGAAGTGACTAAACAAATTATGAGTTTATAAATATATAAAATATTTGATATTTGGCAAATCTTTTTGAATTTTGTCCAAAAATATTTTACTTTTGGCAAAGTTTATTGAATTTTATAAAAAAGATATTAGAATTTTGTGAATTTTTATGTCTAAATTGGCATAAGTTTTCCTAATTCTTCGAAACGAATCGTACAACTTTTGTCTATTTCGAATAATTCAAACTGTTCTCCGAAACATCTTGATACCACACTATTAATTAAAGGGAGCTGATCACGAATACGCCATCAAAAAGGCGATTGAATAAGTATGACGACGAACGATGCCAGGGAAGATTTGTTCTACCTAAAATCAGTCTTATCATTAGGCTTAGAGTCCTTACTATCCCAGCTTTATCATGGGTTTCTTGCTAAATTGAAGGAATAATTTAAAATATTTAATGTTTTGCTAGGTAGCTTTTGCCAAAGTTCATTGAAATTCTAGTATAAATCGATTGTTTGACTGTGAGCTTCCTTTCATCTGTCTCTCGGATTTCAAGAAATAACGTTATTGATTTTAGACATCTCTCAGTCTCTTACTGATGAATAATATATTCTACGATTAATAAATGTGATGATGCTCATAGATAAGATGATATAAGTGTAAACAAACTTGCAAAATGTATATAAAAGTGATAAGATAAATATGGATAGAGAATAAATTAATGTATAATTTAAAGACTTAGCTTTAAATGGAGGCAAAGGTATTTTTTCATAAAAATTAGTATTGCAAACGAAGGCAAAAGGTAAAGTTCTAATGGGCTGCCAGGTGTACCATAAGATTCTCCATCAAAATATTTCTTGAGGTGGAATCTATAACTCAGATAGGTATCCTTGGAGCCGAGATAATTAAATATCAAGATTTCTAAGATAATGTCAGACTCAAGTTTGGAATACCGAATATCAAATTTACTTGGGCTTGGTAGATTCAGACTATTCCTCAGGCTCAAGTGGTCCAGGGCCTCGACCAGGGTCTTGTGGAAATCGTTCAAAAACCAACCTCTGCTCATCTTTGAGAATTGGAGGGCCTGGTGCGTGATGTACTCACGATGCTACTTCCTATAGAGGTTACGATTGAGACATTATCTTGGAGCGTTGAGGACTGCTCTAGTCTAAAAGGAATTCCTCTGAATAGCAGTGTACTCGTCAACTATGATTCTCATCTAATATTAAAGTAATTTTAGTAAAGTGATTAAACTTACCAGTAGTTTGTAAGAGGAATCCTGTACCAGAACTATCATTTTGAGAGCTTTAAGTAACCCCCAGCTGCTACTGGTATATTAAATGATATCAGTTAAGATGCTACATTAGTTACCGATAAAGAAATTTCATTTAACTCAAAGAATATAGCTAAGGCTTTCGTGTTGAGTGTACAAATTGCAAAATAAAGCATTTGTGCTTATAACCCAGAAGGAGCTAACACCATATAATAGATCGGGCTCGATAAAAATGCAATTCGATAGCACCATGACTCATCTTGCTCTGTCGTCATAGCAGCATATGGAGGATCCTGATTTGACAAATGTGATTTTAAGTAAATAATACATTATTTTATAATAAAATTTCTTTGATCGTAATTTGACAACAGTGATTCTAAGAAATTTTTAAGTAAATTTTAAATCTTTCAAACTCATCTACTAAAGACTAATCCTAAACCCTAAATTCTTTACTCTCACCTATAACAACGACAACACTAATTCTATGCGAACATAATTATCCTTTATTTGGCTTAGATAATTAGAATCTTATTAAACCAATAAGTTTATCTTTTTCTTAAAATTTATAATATTAATCGATTGCCATATATTTATGATATAGAAATTCATTATTCAAAGTCGGATACAATCTTTTTATTTCTCCCTTGATACATTCAATTTTTCTACATAATGGATTCTTTGAAGTAAAATGATTTAATTTTTTGGAATTTAGAGTAATATCTTTTTGTATAATTTTGTGTCCATTTTGTGAATCTTGAGTAAGGAGTTGTTGATATTTAAAAGCAGTTAAAATGTTAATAATGGATTTTTCTCTTTTTTTTAGATTTTTATAATCTTAACCTAGTCTCGTAATAATAGTTTTAAATCAAAAAGTTGCTTCAGCAGCACTATAAATTTTAGTCAGCATTGGTACTTATTTTAATTAAATTTACCATATAAAATATTAAAAAGTCATTTAAAGATTATCATTATGATAATTATTAATTACATTACTTTTTAAATTCATTTTGATTTTTTTATATTTTTATTATTTATATATTTATAAATTTTACCTTAAATTTATTATTATTAATAATTAAACTTGTAGCATTATCTTTACAAGCATGATTTAATTTAGTCAATTTAACTTGATATTCCTTTGCTTATTCTTAAATATATTTTAAGTTAAAAATAACAGACTATATAGAACATTAATTTGTATTCTATTGATTCTTATTTAAAAACATTACTAAATTTATTTAAACAACATCAATTATTGCGTTTTAGAAAATTGATTGAAATTAAATAAAATTCTAATTGAATTAAAATATAATATTAAATTTGTTTACATACTTATATCTTGCATGAACTGATGCATACCTACCTAAGTATTGCCTTATTAATAGGATATTTGCTGCAAGAAACTCCTCCAGATTCAACTCAAGAGCTCACAGGGAGGCAAACACTGGAGAAAAGCTTTATGGTAGCTCTTAACTTGGATGCCAACAGAGAATCATAAAGACATCACAGTTTAGGAATAACTAAATGAAAGAAGATAGTAAGGTAGTTTTAGTAATGAAATTAATCTGGAGATACAATATCAATCCAGTAGGATAATTCAAGCATGTTTAATATCGGGAACTATGCCTCAAGCCGGTTTATAAGCATAGATGTTTGTATACACATCGGCTCCTATGCCGTAGTTAGCTAAGACTTCTCATTTATCTCGTATATTCAACTAAAATTCCTGAGTTGCTTTTCTTTCTTAGGTATGTTATGTCATGCTCAACCACATTCAATTCTCAGTCGGAATTGCCCCTTAACTAGGATAGATGGCGAAATTTATGTTTTATACTCTATCAGAGTTTTTTTTTTTTAATTTTCCTTCTAATTTTCTTGATAGATAGAGCCTTTACGATAATCATGTGGCGTATCCCAGCATTCTTGTAACCTATTTTTCCTCTTTCAAGGATAATGGCATCATTTAGTTTTAATACGAAATGAGATTATAAACGGCATACGTTTTCATTGGTGAGGTCCCTCCATACCTTGCCTAACTTATTCTCAGGAGGTTTTTTAGATTTGGGACTTATCTGGTAAAAGCCAACTGCCTTCACGGTTTTGAACTTCAAAGTACCGGAATTGGTAGACCTATGCTCCCTAATTACCAGTAGGACTTAACCTATCAAAGAAGATAGTAAAGTATTTATAAATGTCTAAAGTAAATGGTAAAGTTATGCTTTCAATTTTGAATACAGTTGATGAATCACTGTTAATGAAGTGTGATGAAGAGCAACAGCTTGTTAAGGATATAACATCTATCAACAACAAAATACTGTGGGTATAATGTAAGGTAATAGCAAATATATATTCAATTTAAAAGTAGTACTTATATTCTACTAATAGAAATGATATTTTGAATTTAGTAGTATACATTAACTACAATTACTAATTAATTAATGTGATAAGCTTGGAATGATGAAGCTGGACTATTGAATTTATGATGTTGAAGATAAAGTTGAAGAGATTCCATTCTTGATATGAATTAAGCTTTGAAGCTGCTTATTAGTGACACTATTTGACATTATAATGCTTTGATTAATTTTTATATGTGGGATTAGCATGACATTATTTTTAATCGATAAACTCATTTACTATAATTGCATCTTTCCTCATTTCAAAGAGAGTAAATAATATTTTATTATATTATATTAATTATCTTGTCCTATAGCTTTGAAAGTATATTTCGTGTATCTGAAGAATTCTACTTCCATCGGATTATGTCTTAAATCTGTGAGAATTATTTTTAGATATTAAAGAATGTTGCGTATATCATCAGTTCCATTAACTCTTTCTTAAACTTCCTCCGCATTTTAAAGTAATGGTTATTCAAGATTCCTTGGCTGGATCTAACAATCAACTTCATTCGTCATTTCTAGATGCTTAAATTGCAAACAAAACTTATAACCTTCTATCCTAAAATTATGAAATTAATTTATCAATTTTATAAGGATATATATTTTAATGGATTTTATTTAAAATTTATATTGTATATGAATTATAGTACATTTTTGAGCTTAAGGATATGAGAGCACCGGATCAATCTTTTAATCACTATTGTTGCTATATTTTCACGAAAATAGCCTAGTTGCCTGCAGTTAAAGATAATATACAGTAAGTATAGCTTTTTATTTAACAATTTCAGCTTATCTTTTGTAAATTTAATTATTTTGCTTACCTTTACAAATATGTATTTATTAGTTAAATGTTTAGATATAGAGACTTATTTTGAATGAAAGCTTTGTATCAATTCAACGTTCTTGGAACTTCTTACTTAATTCTATGACAGTAGCAATCATCATATCTTAAGACACAGAATTATTAGAATATTATCCCAATATTACATTACATCTTCAACACTATTGTCATCTTTAGCAGTTCTAATGCAATTTATTAGACTTAAACTGTAGACATACTACTATCAGCAGACATGGTCTTACTTCGATTCAAAGCAATAAAGCTTAAAACTTAATCAAGCAATAAATGGTTGTGATATTTGAGCTCGTGTGCTTGATTTCCTAGTGACTATAGTAGTACTGTATTAAATTATAAAATGACATATATTTATTTATTATTTAATTATATTTAATCTGGATACATTATTTAACTTGAATAAGCACCTGAAAGTGTTGCATCAGTTTTAATCAAGATCAAGTGTAACTGAAGCAATTCAAAGTGCAAGTGAAAGCTCAATTTCATCAAAAGAGATATAGTTATCGCTCTTTGAATAATTAATCAACTATCTAGTAGTATAATTTGATTATTACTATGGTATTTAGCATTTAAAACAAATATAAATAAAAAATTAAAGTTATACTTAATTTGTATTTCAAATATATAATTATTTCCTCATATTTTTTGGTATATCCCTAAGCTTGTATTATTTTATTAGTATTAGCTACTTTTCTATCGGTTGAAGAATTCAGATAAATTTACATTTAAATTATAGTTAGCAACAGACCTCTATAATACAATTTATCCTTATATAATTTTTTTGTAGAATATTTGCTTCATTTTAATCTAGGCAATTTAGAAGAAAAGTTTATTCCTCTATAAATTTATTGAGAAGATATTCGATTGAATTGACTAAAGCTTTGCTGAGAAAATAACTGTGAGACTCTAAGAACATATCAACTAGTTTATGAGCAATGATAAACAAAGTATTCATTAATAAAAGCTAGATTATTAGCGAATTATATCAGATTTTTATTATTTAAGTGATGATAAATAAATTATTATTTTGTAATTTTAAACATTTATAGTATGGAATCAAGTTGCATTTGTTATATATTAATTCGCATCTTTTCAATAATATGAGAAATTAATTAAGAAAACCTACCTTTAAAAATGTATATCAAATAAAAACGATTTTTCAAAATATGTCTAGGTTATGATTATCTACGCTAGCAATGCTGTCCCTTCATTTTATAAATTTTGAAAAGAAAAGTATATTAATTTTAGAAGATTATTATTTGAATTACCATATCATTTTATAAATAGAAAATTTACGCTGGTATAATTATATTTAAAAATTTTCGAAATATTCTATCATATATCGAGGTATTCATTTTATATAAAGTCATTCAAATTACATATTATGATCTTTATTAAGCCAGATCTTGGCCATTTAAATCTAACTAATGTCATTCTAATACAGAAGGACATACCACCCAGACTTTTTTTAGTGAACAAAAGTATATATTCTAGATTAAATTTAAAGATTCTTTTCAATTTTTGAGAAATTATGATTTATGTTTTATATTATCTCACTGTAACATATCAGACATTTATACTTTTACTTCAAGATCTGACTAAAATTATAATTTCACTAGCAATTATTAGCTTTCAGGTTTAACTCTTCAAAACTTAACATTTAATGAGATAATAAGATTTACTCTTTAATTGCAGCTGATTTAGTTTTAATCATAATTTTTATCCTATTAACAAGCTCAAAAAAACTTTGGGTTTTCAGTATTTTTATAACTTTAAAATTACAGTCGAGGACTTTAATAAATCCCATAATTATTATGTTTTATAATTCATAGTGAGAATTTGAATATTAGAGATAATTAAAAATGGAAAAATGTTTGAGAAGAAGAAGAAGGTGGTCACTCATAAAAAATTTGTAAGTTAAAAAGAACATATTTACAGTAAGTATTATTCAGAATTGATGAATTTCTTTGAAAGCGACAGAATTGGAAAGAAACAACATGAGAAGAATAGAAAGATAGCAGAATGTATGAAGAAGAATAGAGAAATAAAAACGCTTTACAATGATATCGTTTTTGGCTTTGTAAATACTAATACTTATATCTTCAATAATTTTCATCATATTTTTCATAATAGGATTATTTAAGGATTCAGCATGATGAGATCAAAAGATGGGGAGTTTAAGATAGACAAGACATGAGGACCGATATATGCTAGCATTTAATTTCAATATCTCATCATATCTAATTATCTCAGGAGGCTTTATTAATTATCTTATCCCAAGGAAGGATGCTATGCTAAATTAATTAATATTAGGCATTTAGTATTGGTGCTTCATGTTTCAAAACTGTAACTATATTTTGATATGATATTGATGTAAAGAATTTATGATTTGCCATTTTTAAAGTTAAATATTCTTGTAATGATAAATTTTCATAAAAAGCGTCTAAGTATCGATCATGAATTTTTAAATTTATATTGATAAAGAAAAAGAATAAAATAATAAATATATAAAATAAAACTAAAATGGAATAAACTTGAAAAACATGCAAAAATACTATGTAGAAGAACTATATAATTTTACTTTATTTATATGTTAAAAGTGATTATTTATCTATAAATTTAAATATTAATTTCTTTTCATTTTCATAACAAGATTTAAGTTTCTTATATTTTTTTATTTTTAGGGTGAGTAATAAGCGTACCCGAGAAAAGTGTAAACTAGAATGAAATTGTTGAAAAAAAGAATTGCAAATAAAATTTTGTGATGTACTTTTAAAAAATGACTAATTAGCTAAATAATAACTAAAATACAAGATTCATGCTTAAATAAATTTATATAAAATTCTTGAAAAGATTAGATTGATGTCTTCAAACAAACCCCTTGTTTTACATATTATTTTTGTGATTATATCTAGTTTAATTAAAAAATATGCAATACTTGAGTTTTTTTAATTTAAAAAAAAATATCATAATTCCTGATCTTATGTATTTTATCAACATTACTATATGCCCATAACTAAATAAAGACTTTTTGGCACTTGAATTTATCATGTTCTTAGATACCTTGGCTTCTTATAGTTCCTAAATGCCTACTTAACCATAGAAATCGAATTTTGATCCAGTTAAAGAAAACTGGCTGATAATTAAGTTGAGATAATGTAAATATCTACTGGTTCCAATTCTTATATATTGAAATCTTTAGTTTAATATATAGCATATTATACGGTAATCTTATATACAATGTTAAAATATGTAATATAAGAATATTATATCTAATTTTATATTAATTAGATATACGCAGTCATTATAATTAATTTTAATGATAATTTCATTATTATAAGATAAGTTAAAACAGTATTTACACTAAATAAAGCATAGTGATTTTAGAGTACGAAATGGAGTAAGTATCAATAATAATAAATTTTATGAAACTAAGATTTCTCTCGATAGATTCTCAACGACTGTTAGTGCACTCTTAAACAATTGCCAAATATTTTAGTAATCGATAATATGATTTTTGATTTTTTAATACTTTATTTTGACTGCAAAGATACTAGTATATTCAATCACTCATTAAATAATATTGTTAATAGTTTCAAATTTGAATAAGTATTTACAGTAATACTATTATTATTTAATGGTAGATAGTAATTAATCAGTAAAATAAGATTACCAAATAGATTTAATTAATAGGCTTCAAACTTTGACTTTCAAATACCATCATCAAATTCATTTAATAGTACTGGAAATGAGAAAATTAAAATACAGTACAGACCGAAGTTGTTATCTAGCTTCTAAAACAAATTTTGCAAGAAAATATCATTTTCTAATATTCTATAATTCTAGATTCTCTCCTATTATATTTTCTATAGTGTTTTTCAAATAAGTGCCACATTTTAAGTAAACCCTACTAATTAAACCTTATTGTAATTTTTCTTAACGGGACTTAGGGTATCAATTTATGAAAAATAAATTGATTCAATTTATGGTTTTTATTATATATTAATCAATTTAATTTAATACTTTACTCCTGTACAAATGTATATATTACTAAATATTATATTAAATATTTAAAATCATTTAACAATAAATTATATTTGTATTTTTCGATGTTTTATTAAATTTATTCACACTTATAGAATTACTAGCATATATTATTTATTTAGTTACTGAATAAACTACTCTAAAAATCTTGATGTATTCTTGAAAAATAACATTTATTTCTGGAAGATAATTGTAAATAAGATTATAGAGGTTGGTGAGGAACTCTCCCTCTATTTTGAAAAAACCCATTGCCCAATAACTTACACCCTCTTCTTTCGGAATTTTGATTTATTAATCTGTTATTATAATTATTTACTTCACTCATATATTTTGTGTATATGAAAATTAGTGAGGATTAAGAATTAAATGAATTATATTGTTAATAGATTTTATTAATACTATATATGGTAAATTATTGTGAAAATAGGGGTCTAGGGAATTCCCAAAAGTAAAGTGAGAAATTCTCTTTGAGATAAGTTCCCATTAAAGCGCTACATTTTTAACATTTTTAAAGCACTTTCGTGAAGGTTAGAGCGATCCATAATTGAGAACAAATATAATAATAATAACTTGAGAGGATGCCTCATAGAAATTTTTTCATCCTTACTGAAGTTTTTTATGTTGGTAGTTTTTTTCCCTCACTTTTTTAAACCTTATATGATATCCTATATGTCCATCTCTTTATATTAAGACTATCATTGTTGCACTTCAACAAAACTGTAATGATATTGCCATCATTCAATTGCAATAAGGCTATGAACTATTATTTATCAACTTTTTTTGTTGATATAGCTCTTCTATAAAAGTTTGGCATATTCAGATGAGGTTCTCAGATCCGTGGCTTACTTAGTTTAATCCAAGTACTTTCACTTTTCTTACAACTGAAGTAACTTGAATAGCTCGAAGTGGATACCAATATACCAGTAAGAAGATACTTTATTTATGTTATGTTTTAGTAAATAAGAGAGCAAATCATACAAAATGGTTTTTTAATTTATAATAGAAATTCTATACATTTTTAATTATATCTATCAATCCCTTCTTTAATAAAAATATACTATAATATATTCTTTTTCTTTATTTATTTGACTTCATTTAAAATTTCAAACTAAAAGCTAGGAACAGCATAGTATTAATTCAATCTCCATCTTATAGTCCTCATATTAAAATAAAAATGTTTTTAATAAGCTTTATAATATAAGGAGTTTTATAATTAAATAATATTGTTCCCAACTAATAAAATTTGAGAGAATTACCATATTTATATAATTAGCATGGCTTTTATTAAACTTCTATCTATCCATACTTAAGCATCATAAAGGCTAAGCTGATTTAATTCCCTGCCTATTATCAAACAAAGTTAATAAGATTCTGAAGAAAACTAACGTTATTAAGACAATCAATAATTAAATAAATCAACAACCAAAACTTAATCAAACTTGCCTATTATTGTTTTTTTGATACTCGTCTTGGTTTTTATTTTAATTTCTTTCTTAAATTTGAACTTGAATAGGTTTGTACCGATTTAATCTTTCTAAAGTTATTTATTTTAAGACCTTTTGCTTTGATTGCTTCATATTGTCATATTGCTTGTCCTTTGAATTAAATATATAATATGAGGAGTAGTGTTACTTATTGTAATAATATTCAGGATAAAAACAATTAATTATAATAACTATTTCAATCTATTAATAATGCAAATTAGTATACATGTTATTCAATTATCATATTATATATGGATTGAATTTATTAGAGTTATTGCTATTTTTTTACAATATCACAACTAATATTTCACTTCAGCATAAAAGTTTCCTCCGATAGCTTCAATAATTTTCAAACTATAGTGCTTTTTGTGTTTATTCGACTCTCTTTTATTTTTTTATCAAGCAACTTTCTTTATTAATTTATTACAAATAATAATCAAATCATTTTATTAATAAAAAAAAAGTAATTCGGTGATGATAATTATTATCACTTTAACTTAAAATATCATATAACCAAAGAATTACTATTTAAGTATACTATAAAATAATTTTAAGATAAGCGTCAATTGTTTAAAGTTGTTAGACATTTAATAATGACTTTTATTTAAACTATTAAACTGCACTTTATAAAACAATCCAGATAATACTGAGGTTGACTTGTCCATTTAATTCTATATATTTATGATTTATTTAATATAGTTTTAGTCGCTACTTTGTAGATATTCAAAGATGATTAGGAAAGTAATGCATTTTATTTAAACATTAGTTGCGTTAAAAATGTTGCCTTTAATGTGAAGAATGCAATACGCAACACATTAAACTACTTTAAATGCATGCTTTATCTTTGTAAGTTACATATCCTTTAAATATAATGATTAGATGTCATATTAAATATTAATTTTAAATTAACATATTGATTTGTTAGATTGTAAAATTATTCAAGCAGCGTTAAAGGGAATGAAAAGATTAACAGAATTTTTGCCTCCATCAATAGCTGTTTTATTAATTTAGAAGTGTAATAACAGTAAATTTTCCACAACAGAATTGTAGAAATATGATTTCTAGTAGCAACTCGATTGGATCTGATACTTTATAAAGGTATGGTTTTGCAATAGGACACGCATTAATGCTAGTCTCTTTGATGTTTGAATAATTTCTGGTTATTCAATTGTACTTTTAACAATTTAGATCACCTTCATAATCTGTAATACAATGGCCAATTAACTTTAAATAACAAATTTAAGCATGCTTCTTCTTTTATGATTGTTTATATTTTAATATTTTTAAGATGCATTCATAAAGAAGTTTTTAAGTAATTCATATCTATTGATTGCTTCCACTTGATATAATGACAAACAATCTTTTTAATTGAATTTAAATTTATATTTGGATCAGATAACATATTAAAATTGAAAAAAAATAATAACGCTTTTATTGGTAATTTTAACTCTACTTTTGGTATCTACAAGATCTTTGCACTTTTTCAATTTAAAATGTTTTTAATGTCCCTTTCATTTAATTTAATTAATCAGAGTTCGATGGATAATCTTAAACTTTTTTAGATGATAACCATAAATAAATTAATCTTGTCCTGTTATGCTTACTAGTGCAGTTCATTCATCTGAAGTTAGAGTCTCATCTGCACTATTAATCCTTTCAATTTTTGTAAAATATTTAGGTCAAATTTTATAAGACTAAATGAAAAGTAAATTTTAAAAATATATTTAGGTTTAATGATACTTTTCTTTTTAATATTTAATACAATCAATCATTTATTCTTATTTAATTTGAAGTCTATTAATTATATGCAACATTACATTTTTAATTTTTAATTCTTAAATAAGTAGCTAATAAATTCAATTTTTAATTAAATTGATAATTGATAATTCAATGTAATTAAAATATAAATAAATCATATTAGAGTAAAAATTCAAGGTTTGATGTATTTCATTGCCATGTTTGAACTTATATTATATCTTATATTATTTTTCTAGTTATAATTTGCTATAAGTTCTTCTGTTATAAACTACATGTTCCATTTTTAGTTGTTGTGTATTTTTTTATGGCATTAATGATAGATGCATTTTTTGTAAAGTGCTCTTGATTATATAAAATAATATCGCATTATCTGTAACTATTTTCTTTTCTTATCCATCTTCTAGCTATCATTTAATAGATAGCTTTGCGTTATTAAATATTCTTCGTTTTTTTAACATGATGTCGAGATTGATTTCTGCTTTTTATCCAAGAATAGTTATATTAGTATTCCAATCTATTCTATTATTTTGAAATCGATTCATTTTACTTTAGATAATTCATTCTAGTTGTTCTAATCTACTATTAATGAAATATTGACTAACCAGATATCCTATAACGAATATCATTAAGTCAAAATCAAAATAAAAAGTATGTATACTTTGTATATTTAGACATTCTTTGACAAATTTTAAAAATTAATTCATCTCATTTTTCAAGAGAAAATGATTAAATCTCAGAATTATTCGAATTCAGCAATTTAGTCTTCTGGATGTTTTGTTTATTTAGTTATGGCCTTCATTTTTATTTTATCCTCTCGGATTTTTTTCAACATAGAATTTGTAACTAATTAATTTTTGCTATAGGAACTTCTTACCTACATTATTTTTTGAGTCGTAAATTTACAAATTCACTTTTTTTAATTTTGTCTAAATTTGATAGCATACATTTAAATACACTTCTTGATTGAACTTTAACAGCAAGTCTACTTGAAAATAATTTAAAAAATATTGATGTCCCCATTATATAAGTTTCTACAAATTTATTAAAAATAAATGAAATTAATTGAATCATGAATGGTTAATGAAAATTTGCAATGATATGAATTTGATAATTTTGCTTAATTTATAAAGTACTAGTACAACTCAACTTTAACAGAAATAGTTTACGAATAAACTTTGTTATAAAAGAATTATATTTTCATGGTACAATGTTAGATTAGTATTTTTAAATGTACTTTATTTTTTAATAATTGTTGTCTTTGTTGTATGTGAGAGGCAAGAATTTAGGGTTTAGTATTGGTCTCTGTGTGAATTATAGATTTCTTTAAAGTAGATTTATCTATTATATACATGAGTCGAGTCACTGATATTCCTTAATGTTTTAATAAGATTCTTAGTACCTAAGTTATATAAGTGATAATTATCTATTTGTATTAAATCTAGTTATCTTCCGCCTCTCCTCAATCGACCTTATTGTAATAGAAAGTTTATTTAAGAAATTCCAAGATAGTATTAATACCTTTCTTAGTAATTAATTTTCTAATGTAATAATATTATTATTTTACATTATTAATGCCAACTAAAATTTACTAAATTTATAATATTTTTAGTAGGAACATTTTTATTTCAGGTGTCTACTTTACAATGAAATATCTTAAATATTTTTCAAATTGATTAGAATAATATTATCAAAGATGTAAAGGTTGCTATGATTTTTATTTATTGAAGGCTCCTATATTCGGTAGTTCTGTTTATTCTAGACATTTCTCAAATCAATATGGAAATATTTTCTTAATCATATAATATTATATTTAAAATGGTTTTATTATACTCTAAGGTAATAAACTATTTGCTCAAGCATTTGTAATTGTTATTATTACTTTTTATCTAACAATTTTACCTTTTTGTATATATTAGCTTGACTTTTATTTGAAAGATCAAAATAGTTGATTGCATTTTAGGCCAGTTAGCTCGCAATTTACGCGCTATCAATTAACTCTTGAAGTCCTCACCTTACTGAGGCTTATCAGCTTTTTATCTCCTTCTATTTATCTATTATAATTCCAAATTGTATTTTATATTTATTATATTTTTTGTTTATTTATTAGTTATATAGAATGTTTATAGTAAAGAGTAATAAATTTAGTAAATAATAAATTTTGTCTTTGAGGCCATCATATTTTTTTTTCAAAAATATATCTTACCTTCCAAACTTATTATTTATCTTATATAAAAAACTGTTATGGGACTTTAATGATTTAATAATAAATTTCGCTTAAAATGAGAACTCTTGAAAGAAATTTAAGTATATTTAATGTATATAATTTTAATATAAATTTAATTGAAGCTTATTGAGAACAAAGAATTTTTTAAGCAACTGAATTCATTTTTTTAACTAATTTGAAATATAAACTTTCCCATGTTTATTTTATAAAATAAAAGATGAATCTAAAAGTGACAGTGAAATGAACTAAAATAAAAACAAGCATTTATTCTAGATTGTAATTGATTTATATTTAGGAAAAAAATATTAAATTAACATCAAGCATGTTATTAGTTTTCTAATCTGAATCTAAATTAATAGTTTTATAACATCTTAAATATGTTTATTTACCATCTGCTGCTATTTAAAAAGTAATAAAGATTCTTTATTGCCTCATTTAATTTAATAATCTTTTAACTATGAAAGTTTAATGAATATATATTTTTATAATCTTTTTGAATAAATTATGTCTTAACAAGTTAGGTTTATAATTTATATAATCTCCAAGATACTGAATATGTGGAGATTATTCCAATGAAATAAATAATTGAAAGATAAAACTCTCTATTATTAATTAGATTTATGTAAATATATGTTCAATTATTATTTATAATATAAACTTCAATTAATGTGATGCTGTTTGATCTCATCAAGTAAACACATTAAAATAAATTTCGTTAGCTTCTAAGAATATTACTTCTACTGTTATCTCAATTATCTGGAGATATTTAATCAAAATAAGAAATACATTTAATCAAAAAAATGAATTAAAATGTTTTTTTAATAAGATATATGTTTACTCGCTTTAAAATTTTTGAATACTACTTCGCTTGAAGACATATAACAATGATTAGATGTTCGAACATTGAAGCAAAAAGAGTCATATTGAATCTTTATTGAGCATTCTAAAATACCATGTCTCAAGAAGATGATTGTATGAGTATTTTTGGATAATTGAATCTTAGTGATGTTATTTTAAAATTAAAATATATTAAGTGATATAAAACCCAAAGCTAAAATTTAGAAGATTTGATTGGCTGAAAAGGAGGAGGATGTGGAGAAGGAGAAGTAATAGTAGTTATGGTAGTGATGCACATTAAAGCTACTAATATGAAGAGATCATATCTTTATTTATTATAACTTTGGAAACCTATATAATATTATTAATCTCTTCCATATCAATAATCAAATTCTACAAATGAACCAACTACGTCTAAATTTTAACGCCTAATTCAGCCATCAAGACGACACTGAAATGCCGGAGGACTAAACAGAGGATCTCCTACAACACAATCTTGATTTCGATGATTTCCTCCTCACCAAGACATTATTTAAAGAGCTCATTAATATTCTTATGAGTAAAATATAAATCACAAATATAAGCCAGGATGTCTTATGAGGAAAATTACGGAATTCTAGTCTCGCTCCACAAGTGCTGCTATGCGAGGGTAGTTGACGAGGCCTTAAAAGTGTTTTTTTATATGCAGTTAGAAGATAGAGGCATCATATTTGTTTCTTCTCACGATGATTTGACACATTCCAAACCATTGGAAACATCTTAGATCTATCCCAGCTGTCTGGTCTTGGAACCTCTTTTCAGGTAAGATTCAAACCTTAGTATTAAGAAAAGATATGTAGGGAACGAGCACAACGAAACCTATAATACGAATGAAACAATCAGGACGCTACATAAAGCAAGTATCTCATTAATGGTTGCTGTCCTAGCATCATTGGGCCATTAAGCCAGTGAAATCAATTCGTGCTCGAATGGACGTCTCTAATTTAAGAATATCTAAGCAGCCACATTCGCTTAGAAAAACAAATAAAAAACATTTAGCGAAGCAATTTAGACAGAGACCTAACTTCATATTCCCTGAGATATTTGCTGCTCCTATTAAAGAGTAAAACTTAAATGACAAGCATTCAAAAGTTTGCATAGCGAAACTATATCACTCTAGTGCAACAGCATTAAGCAATAATTTTTTTCCGCTCTGAGAAATTTATCTATATATATCAAGTGAAAAAGCTTTTTTAGTTAAATACTTATAATTCAGGATTCATTGAATCTCAATTACCCGAAAGTGTACTAGTCTATTTGGCAGAAGCTCTCCACAAGAGTCTATATCAAATGCGCAATGTTTTTTCACTGCTAGTAGTTAGTTTGAGAGATTTTTAAATTCCAGGATTCTTTAAATATTTAGGGTCCAACGTCTTCTTGTGCAGTCTAAGATATTTTCTATTTTGGAAATGAAAGCAGCTGTATGTTACAAAAATTGTAACTCAATATAAAAAACCATCGTTTGCCCTTAACAAAATAAGAGTTTTATCACAATGATTACCTGAGAGGGATCAACAAGAAATACTAAAAGGAGAAAAGGATCTCTCTTTGCTAGCAATGCTTGAAGTGTAAATCATCGCGATTCAGTCTATGTTGGCAGAACTATAATACTGTAGAGATAGATCTGACTAAGAAGGGCATCAATTGTAATCAAAACAATCTTAAATAGAAGCCTTAAGAATCAGACAAGGCACACAATTATTCAACAATTGACCAAAGACATGCACTTGCTCATGCTGAGTTCACACGATCCAATTAATGTCATATAGAGAGTCAAAACCTCATTAAAGATGCAGTATAGTCATTGGTGAAGGAACCAAAAGAGTTCATGCCAATGGATTGAGACTGCAAAGAGTTCAAAGGCTTGGATAGTTAGAAAGCAGACAACCCAGACTTTGAGAGATCGAATTAAAAATTGTGAAGAAAAATAATCAGTATTTAATTTAATGCATTTGCTATTGGTTTTATTTTAATCATCACCAAAAGTTTGTATATAATAGCTCCGGGATTTCAGCATTTTCGATAATATATTTTAGAAATTAAAAAATATTCAAATACTTAATAGTTTAAGATAAAATAAATTAAGAATATCGGTATATTAAAATATCAAAATTTGACCACCCTCTTCCTTTAAGTCAACGAATTGTTGATAAATCTAAGCAAATTATGTAAGAATTCTAACTTAAAAGCATTATATTGATATTTATATCATTTTCATGATATGAATTCAAGAATACAATTTCGATTTAAAATTATTGTGCTACAAATTGCCCTTTAAAAACAGTCTTCTAATGTATTAGCTCTGATTTTTAATAATACCCCTTTTATCTAAATTCTTTTCCAATTTAAGGCTCTTCTTTGAAGTTTATATGAATTTAGGAAACCCAATATATAAAATATAAAATGTGTTTGAAAACTGGCTGTTATCTACATTTTAATTTAATGTCATAAGACATATTATAATCTGCATTTATATAAATGAGTACTGCAGTAATTTTGACTTTAAATTTATTTTACTCTCTATTGCTTTCTCTTTTATCATACTCATAACGATTTATTATTGACATCAGTCAATTGATAGTGCTCTCTTTGAAATATATTTATTTGTATTTTATTAAGGAAAGTTTAATGAATATATTTAATATTAGATTAGATTGTCTGTTAAGTGTAATTAATCATTGCAAATTTCTGAATGACAATTTTTTAAGATATGGCATTGGCGATAGTGCCGTGGTTTGAGCATGCTATCAATTTCTTTCAATGAAAAAACTAAAGCTTTATAAAAGAGGAAATTTGATACTTTATATATATATACATATTAATTCAAAATTAAAAAAGATATATAAAAGTTTCAGATATATTAAACTTTTCTTTAATGTTCTGTTTAGATTTCACACTTTATATATATTTAAGAAATAATCAAGATTTTTCTTTGGAGATAAGCTAAAATTTAAATGTTAATAATATTTCATTTATAACAGTAGTAATAGTATTAGTGATAATCAAAATTGGAAAACTAAAAAAAGCGTTATTATTTCTCCAATTTCCTTCATATTTACGACCATCATCCAAGAGTTAGTTTTTTGTCTTCTGCTGAGTCTTGTCCGTATGTACTTCTCCATCGATCTTTAACCACCCCTGTAAGATTAATTATTAAGATATGTTTTTGTAACTTTCATTTAAAATGAATGGCAATGCAACTTCAGATCAGATATTTTTAATTATTAATCTCTTATTTTATTAATAAAAATTTTCACTTTAATCTATAAATATCGTCAATATTAAGATAGAAAGTGTTTTTAGATTTTAAATTTCTTAAAAACTCTTATTCCTCCCTAAAGCATTAGTTATAATAAACTTATAAAGGAGACTTATGGTATATTTAATGAGAATTAACTTGTTTGAAATGCAAGCAAAGAACCTAACTATTCCATGTTTGTGGAATATTTTTCATATAATATTTACGAAACAAATTACGATTTGTTTGATTTGAAATTTTTTTAATACATGTCCATACTTAGTAATATTACTGCATTTTTATTAAAAAATACTTGAAGAATAAGAAATATAAATAAGTCATAAACTTTTAAAAAACACTTCAATAGAAGTAATAGAAGATTAATAACCTCAATTAAACATAATATTAGAACCTATTGCTGATAATACAACATAATATTGAAAGTTAGTTTTTCTGAGGTTAGGAAGATTTGTGTTTAATTTAGTAAATATCTTGAAATATAAATCTTAAAGGAATTCAATTAATTAATAATTTAAATATAAGAATCTTTTATTGGAAAAGAAATAATTAAAATAATATATAAATACTAGTTTAATACATGTATCATTATTCGAATTAAGATAATATCTTGTTAGTATTGATAGACGAGATGACTGATTAGAACCTATATTAATCTGCTAAATTATCTGAAATAAATCATTTTATTGAGTGACGATTTTATTAAATTAAGAACAAATCTTGAGATGAGCGTGAGATCAAGCGGAATTGTCATTTATTATTAAAACAAATATGCTTTAATGAGAAAGCAAATAGTCAGATCAGGATGAACTCCCGTCAAAGTACAATTGACTAATCTGAGTATGGCTAATAATCAAACAAAAGATGAAGAATTAATTAAGTAATATTATGAAAGAAAAGTATAATAGATAAATCAAAAGAAATAAGAAACGAAGAAAGTCAAATTAAGTTGAGAAGAGGAATAGAGTAAGGTAGAAGATCAAGTATTTTCTCGTATCATATAAAATTAATGAAAAAAACGAAGTAATTAAGGAAAATATAATTTAATATAATGAATTTATTCGATTAAATTCTATTTATAAATATAGCCTTTACATCATTGTTTTTATTTATAGGAAGAGGCTTTGAATTATAGTATATTTATAAAATATTGACATTTAATTTAAAAAGTAAGGATTTGATAGGCTTCTAAATTATAAAATCCAAATTAATATTATATTTATAAATTAAAATATTTTTAAATTTCATCTAACTGTGTTTTCGACATTTGGTAATTTGAAGCAGTGATATAGATTGATAATAATTGAGAGGGATCTACAATAAATAAAATAATTAATATTTAAAAAACAATTTCAGAATCTTTACAAAGTAAAACTGAAGATACTTTTAAGCAAAACACTGTACCGCTTGATTAAGAGTTACAAATATGAATTTAATTTATAATATTCTCTTATTAGTGCTAATTTGATATAGTTTATTCAATGAATATATAAATACATATTTTTAAAGTATCTTCAATTCAATCCCTTATTATTCATCGTCTCTCATATTTAATTATAAGTTATGATATAGATAAAAACATTAAGAAATTCAGATAAACTATGATTAAAGCATCAGTAATTTGCTCGTGATTAAACGTACATAAATCTAAATAACCTTTTCATTAAAGATGTCCATTAAGTTATTAAACTGCATCATTTTCCTTTTATTATGTCATTTATTACTATAAAAAATGAAGTATAAGTTACAGTCAATTAATGACTATAAAAATGATCCTATCATTAATAGAACTCACAAATAAATCAATTTAACATTTTAATTAATTAATAATAATTATTTTGTTTATTTAAAAGAATTTTCAGGACTTTTTATTATTATTTTTACTTAAGTTAATTATATGATTTTTCTTTTAATTTGGTCCTTGTTTTTAAAATGATCATAGATTAAATTACCAAATTTAAATTTGTTTAGATTTAATCTTAATAAAATCTCTAAAGCACTTTTTAATGATTTTAAATATAATATTTTGATATGTAGATATCTTTAGCTATTCAGTTTCATATTTAATTTTAATGTAAATTTCAAAATTAACATATCAAATAAATACAGCAATTAATAAATCTTTATATTATAGTATTTCAAGAAAAATATATAAAGAAATGAAGGCAAAAAGAAAAAACAAAGGGGTATAATAATGATAATTTGAAAATGCTGCCCAACCAACAAAATATTGCATGTTTGAAGTGTAATCTTAGTTTATATTTAAGAATTTTGCTCAACAATATTTATTTGTTTATATAAATTTAACGATACTAATATGAGACCATGTAATATTTCTATAATGTTGACGATTATTGGATCCATATATCTAAGAATAGTTAAAAATAACAAACTTACATTTAACTAAAATTTTACTAAGCTCATTATAAGTAAGGATAAGCTTGTTTTCTTGTATTCTTTTGATTTTAAAGATTAAACTTTTAACAAAAGAAGTATGGATGATAATTCGAATGAATTATAATCGTATTATTCAGGGAGATTTATTGGTTTATAGAAATAGAAACTCTGAATTTTATTTTATTCATTTGCATAACTTAATAAGTGCCTGTAATAAAGGTGTCAATTTGATGCAATACACCAAAATAATAGGAATTCTTTTTTTTTGGAAGAAAATTATATTACAAATCATGCTATTAATTATTTAAATACCATCATTTTATCCAACTTTTTATTTCATTATAGTCTACTCTCTATATCAACTACTGTTTCATTTAGGTATGACTTCTTTAAAAAATAAAATAATATATATTTTTATATTATACTTTACATTTAGATGGAATAAACTGCACTTCACAAGTGTCTTCAATACATGCTAAATTATTAAATATCTTTTTATAAAATTACTTAATTATAATAATGAATTAACTTGTTTACTAGTCTAATATGATAGATATTAAATAAAAGGAGTTTAAGGAGGGAGAAGGAAACAACGGGAGACAAATAGAAGTGAAAGACCAATAAAAAATCCAAGAGGAGAACACAACTTGTGTACATGGACCATAAGAAACAAACTTGACAGCAATCTCAGAAGAAAATACAAGAATACTTTAAATATTATAAAAAAAGGACAAAGTGAATCAAGATCATCAATAAAACCAAAGTGCTCAAGTCAATTATAATGGTTATAAAAACTTGAACGCATTTTCTATCACAATAAAATAGAAAACAACCGACAGCTCCATTTCTTTTACATTAAAAAGAAGCTGAAGGATAAATTGAAAAGAACGATAGATTAGCAGAGAAATCTTGAAGTATACGAAAAATTGAGACTACAACCTAAAAGGATAGATACTTGAAAAGAATATTGAATTAAAGATCTGTTTGTTAAAGGTCAAAGGAGTGAGTTCTAAGCTAAAGTAAAATTAAATGCTCAGAAAGATAGGAATAATAAACCAGATTTTATAGCTATTGTGGAAACAAGACTTCAGTGGACAGTTGGAATGAAGAGTTAAAATATGTCACAAAGAAGTTAGCAAGAAATCATAGAGTTTTGACTATGAATAGTGAAAATACTTAATGGAGACAATTAAAACTTTGATTTAATTCCTGGAATGGAATATATAAAATACTGAGTACATTATATTATTAATATTTACATGTCACCTTACATAATTGATGAAGTAAAAGAACTCCAAAAAAGAGTAATAATAATAATAATAATAATAATACGATCACATTGAGGTCTCTGGGGACCCCCGATCTTAAATATATGTTATTATATAAGGGTAAAGCCCTTTAGTTTAAATCCCATATATGTTGTCTTATGACTTTTTGAATTCTTATCAGGTTGATTCTTATTTCTTTGAGTTGTGTTTCGATTTGTGTGGTGACATCTGGATTGTAGTCCAGTTTACTTCTTTCTAGCACAAAATTCTCTATCTTACTAGTTTGTTTCTGAAGATGCTTTCTAAGTTCTATGACATCTATTTGAATATGAGGAAGATGTTTCCAGTTTGCTTCAAATTCTTGGCCACATTTGCAAATAACTGGTTTACCAAAAGCTTTAGGTTAGTGATGAAGTAGTATCTTAAGAGAGTTTGGCATTTATATGGCAATCATTTTTGCCCTGTAGTATAGAATTTTCTTGTTATTGCCAATATTTATGGATATTGCATTAGAATATAAGGTTAATGTTTGCCAGAGGAGTTCATATTTGTTAATCCCTTCAGTTTGTATGAATTAAACATTTGAAATTTCTAGATCATATTTATCTTAAATTGAGGAGATAATGAGTAGGTCTGTAAGGAAAGGTGAGTACTCAAAGAGTTTTAGTCTTTTTGGATAAAAAACTTTTAAGAATGGGTCTCCTCTTTAAATAAATGCTGCTGCTCCTCTCTTATACATGTCTATCATCTCTTATATATGATTAGGCTTAGCTGCTGCTAAGATTGGGGTCAATTTTGTTTAAACTCTTGAGAATATGTATTATTAGTATATTCTCTAATAAAGGCAATCATCACTTTTGAATATATTCAAGTAAGACGTTTTTTGTTCACTATGTATGTCACTGATTACTTCTTCAAAGATCTTTGTAGGGTGTTGACTAATATTTAGTCCTAGATATCTAAACTTCTTTTAGTATTATGAAATATTAAAGAAGTCAAATTTTTAAGCGCTTATATCTACACATTTATCATCGTTTATGACAAGTCTGTATGATTTAATAATGGTCTCTGACCTTTTGTTTAATGTCGTCGATGTCGTCTCCTGGATCAAATTTGAAGGCTATATCGTCTGCGTAAACTTTGATTTTCTTTCTTATCTTGAATTTGCATTTAACCTCGAATGTTCTTATTGAATTATCTAATAGTAATACAAAGAATAGTGGGGATGTTTTTCCCTATTGTGGGACTCCTCTACTAATTGATATCTTTGTATCTTACCAATATAAGTTGTAAAGTTATAGTAGATGAGTGGCTGTTATAAGAATTTTGTCCCATATGTCAACTTATTCATCAGAATGTGTGTCACTTAGGAATTCTGGCATTATCTTTTCTAAATTCTGGTCAAGTTTCTTTTCAATAATCTGATCAGTTTTTTGTTCTATTGTAGGTTGGGTACTAAATAGGTAGTTGTCCTTAGGTTACGAGGTTGCTTTTGGAGGAATTTGTGTGGCGTGGTCAGATTCACTCTCTTCGTGTTCTGGACTCAATGGTCTCGTATTCGAGATCCCATAGGTCCATTCCTTCATCTTCTAGATCCGAATCGATGTCGAACTGGGGTACATCAAATATTTTGGCTCCCTTCAAGACAGCGGACAAAGCCGTCATGTACGACATCCTTAATTTACTTCGGTTCTAATTTAATAATTCCAAAAAAGAGTAATTTTCAAGATAATTTCAACAAAATCAATATGCGATAAGTAAAAGATCATAGTAAAGAGTTATTTAAATTTCCACTTTAAAGAGTAAGAGACTCGGAATGGAAGACTCAAACAAAAGGGAATTAACTAGATTAAGTATTCACAAGTGTGGAACCATCATATTTGTAACTAGATCAATTATGCCTGAAAGACCACAAATTAGTGCAGGTAAGATTATAAGTGAATATTATAATAATTGTGAAGATTACTGATATAGTAAAAGATAGTAAGAGTTTCAGAAGTCAGGAGACAATGCTGAAAGACATTTATAGAGGAAAGAAGGAAGTTAAAACTAGATGACTTAGATCTTCCTCTAAGAAGAGGCATTGAGAATATACTTGAGAAAAAGAGCAAATAAAAAAACTAGTATGAGTAACCATTTTAATAGGCAGTAAAGAAAAACATCAGAACAGGAATAACGTGTACTAACGCAAAGAACAATGAATCAAGATAAATGGGACAAGAAGCACTGCCTAGACAGAACGGTTTGAATTGATACTTCTATTTAGTTAAGAGACTAAGAAAGTTTTTAAAACAAACATAACTAAATAAATGGGGTGGAAAATAATCAAAGAGAGAGAGTAACACAACAAGGTATTTAGACAATAAAACACGTCTCCCAATTCTATAATAAGTTATTTTAAGATGACAAAAGTCAAGACAATTTGAAAAATAAGATGAAAAGGGTGAGCACATCCATAGTAAACGAGTAAGATTCTTAGAGTTTTTTAAGAGAACAAGATGTTCAGAAAAGTATAGAAGAATGCAGCATCCTCAATGCAAAAAGTCAAAATAGCTTGATGAAAAATGCTGGTAAAATCAGATGACTTAAGAAAAATAATTAGCAAAAAAATCGTCGAAAGGTTAAACATTGGGTATTTCTTCATTACCTAAAGGAAGGAAAACTGGTAATCAAATGCTAAGAAGATCAATTCCCATGCATTATTAACATTAAACCAATAGTGGTGAATTCTCACCTAAACATAATAATTGAGAAAATTGTTATAAACAAAATATTGGAACATAAAAATGAACTACTGTCAACAGAAAACTACCAAATTGTATTTAGAGAACAAGAGCACCCACTAAAATTTATTCAGATTGCTTGACCACATAAATATCTCGAGATGGAAGAGTAATAACATAGAAACGTACCTATTATTGCAGAATGCATATGACTCTGACTTAAAAGACAAATTTTTAAAAATACTTCGACAAAGAATAAAGTCTGAACAAGATAGCAAAATAATTTAGCTTATTGAGGAATTATATAAGAATAACAAAATAATCTAAGAAGGAAAGCAGATAAATTAGAAGAAAAAGTTTGCATAAGGAGAAGATTCAGTCATAACACTTTAAAAATCGTGGAATAGTTAAATTTTTTAAAATACAGTGAAATATAAATAAAAGATTATGATAATTTTTATATTTATTTACTTAAAACTTGTTTAATTAATTTTTTTTATATACTTTGGGACCAAGTAGAAAAGTTATTTAATTTTATTACATGGTCCCAGTCTTCATATTATTATATTTATATAAAAACCATAAATAAATTTATTCAGAATTTATGATATAAATGAAATTAGTTTTCTACAATTATTAAATTTGATTTATATCAGTTTTTGAAAATGAGTAATTTATCTATAATATTCTATTAGAAGTAAAAATATTTTAAAACTAGTAATATTTTATGTCTAAAATTGTGAATAATATAATATATTAAAAGAATGAATAAATCAAATTTAATAATTGTAGAAAACTAATTT
>ARYC01007892.1:0-14076 GCA_000711775.1 Oxytricha trifallax
ACATTAAAATTATTGGAAATATGATTGAGTGCAACTTAAAAGTAATCAGACTAAAGCTTGAGAGAATCAATAAATCAAATATTATAATACATATTTTTAACTTAATACTGATTAAGTTATTATAAGTAACATTTTATCTGCAAATCGTACAGGAATTATAGATGATTCATATCACTTAAACCCCTTAGATGACAATTAAATGGGAAATAAAAGTGTAGAATTAAATATTTCAAGAAATTATGCAACCAGTTTTATTTAATCCAACACTATTATAATGCCAAATTACAAAAATAACATTTAAAACTAGAATAATATAGAAACTTTACTGCATAAATAATCCTCACTTAACCCTAATTATCACACATTGATAAATAACTAGAATTGTGATAGTTATAATGCAGGAGTCTATCACTCTCAAGATAACGTATGCTAGAATGGTGATAATTTAAGAAAATTAAGTGGATAAAACTATTGCAAGATACGGTAATATGATAAGTAAGACCCCTACAAACATGTTTGCTTCACAGTCGTTTAACCTGAAAAATAGAGTAAATAATTATGATAGTGCTGTTATAGGCCAAGTTGAGTTTTAGAAAACAAGGGAATAGGGGCAAGTACATGATCAAATTGAAAGAGATACTGTTAATCCAGATTTAAGTGTTGAGGAATTATGTACCTCGCCTGGAGTTTAAGATTTTTTGAAAATGTTTTTATTTAATATAATTTTGACTGAAAGGTTATACACATTTAATTTAAAGATAACAGAAGAGTATCTTATAACCATCAGATTTAAAGACCATCATCAAGCAATAAATAGGTGTAATAAAAATCACTATTTAATGTGAGAAATATGATAACTTAGAAAATTGACATGTCTGTGAGAAATTAGGCGAGTGCCTATTTAACCAAATCTGTTTCAAGAGACATTTAAAAACCTTTTAAATGACGTGATTCAATATCGTGAAGTTCATTATAAACTTTTGTTTAAAAATTATTTATAACTTAAACAAAGATAAAGAAGAAGTCCATAAATTTCGCCTAAAAATAAAGAGAGACTAATTTAGATTCTATAAAATAATGATGATAAATAATCGTAAGCTTTATATCATAATTAATAAGATAATTTTAATGAAAGTTCAATGAGGAAGTAGTTGCTATATTAAATAAGTAAATTATTTATGTTTATTTAATAAAAAGTAAATTTCTTGAAACTTTCCATTATCAATATCATAGAAATAACTCTCCTGAAACTCTTAGACTAAATATGAATCTAAGTATATAAACAATGTCAAAGATATTTTCAATAATATTTTATCTATAAAAAATTGGAACATTGAAGTAGTATTGTTGTATTCAACCTATCCCTTCAAATTTGTGACGCTTTTATGTGTTTAAGATTTATTAATATTGAGCTATTTTTGCGATTGTAATTATTATTAAATCTTAAGTATTCTACTGCTATTGCTACTTTCTCTCCTGCCATTTTAGCTCTATCTAGACAGTGATCTTTCTTTTTCTACTTTTCAGTGTTCTTCTAACTTTTAAATGTTTTGCATCTTTTATTTTGATGTGGTATTATAGTTCAAATTATTAGGAGCTTCGTTGCCTTAGCTTTAGAGTGTCTTTGTTTTCATAAGCTCAATTTACAATTTATAGTTCTTAAATATAAAATTTAAGTTTCGATTTGCAGATTGATTTCTCACCTTCCTTTCAAATCTTTCATCTTTATACATATTAATTAGTAATAAAACCAAATATTTTAAATATGGTATAATGCAGATTTACATGTAGAATTAGCTCCAGTTAAAGTCTATTTCAATCTCTCTCTAGCATCAAATCTATAATTCACCTAGTTTTATAGAACTATTTACTCGTTTGATGATATAGTATGTTCATTTCTAAGTGAAGATCTTTATTGCTGATATTGAAATATTTCATTAATGTTTATCATATTATTCACTTATCCGTTGATGATTAATGTTTAGTTTAGCCTATTCTTATATAAAAGTTTACTATCTATATTGTCGTGAAATAAATCTTAATTTTGAGATTATATTAAAGATTTTAATTTATCTGAGTTCTTTTTGGTTTATTTTTAATCAGTTCTTGATTCTCTCAATCTAAATGAATAATAATCAAAAGTTTATTTTAGCTGCACTCATCCTGAAGTTACTTTGAATATCAGAATTAGGATACAAAAATAAAATGGTACTGTAAATATGTGAGCTCTAAAAATTAATCCATTAAAACAAATTTATTTGATACCAACCCAACAAAAACACATGCTGATAAGTAGAACTTCTCTATCCATTTTATTGTAGCTATCGACTAGTGACCTTAACATTTTACAATCCATAGTTATTTTAAGTTTATTATATTTATTTTGGTTGACTAGGTTATTTATTACCACTATACGCAGGTTTTCTTTAATTTTGCTACTGTTGAGGCCTAATTTTAGTATTTTGAGGGATTTAAGAGAGGGAATGTTTTGCTTTATAAAACTCATTTTTTGTTTTATATTATTAGTCTGTTAATGCTATCAATAGAAAATAAGTTTTTTAATTTAGATTATACTCTATTCATAAGATATGATCAAAACATAGAAAAGTATTTTTTCAAGATTATTAGATTATTATGAAATTTTTAAATCAATTTAAATTACTAAAATAATATTACTATTTCTAAACAAGTAATAAAAAAAGACAACATAGTATCAATTCTCATGACATATTATTACATTAAAAAACAGATTAATAAGCAGACCTTTGGAAGTAAAATTTCATAGGTTTGAAAACAATTCTTTGACGAAACTCATATAGTCTACATTCCCTTCTTAATTTACTTCTGCTTCTTGCAGTAGTTCGACAGTTTCCTCTTCAGCCATAGTCTCACCCAAATTCATTATGATATTCTTTAGTTCTCCTTTTGATATAAAGCCTGTGCGTTCTTTATCAAAAACACGAAAAGCCTCTAATGTACCAAGTTCTGTATCTGCATCTCTATAGGTAAAGTTGTCAAGAAAATTGCGTAAAATTAAAAATATATAGTGAAGATAAGAATTTACCAAACTTTGGTATTCGAGATTGGATTATTATGAAACTTAATTCATTTCATGTGCCATAATAGTGAGAAACTCTGTGAAGTTGATTTCTCCGTTACCATCTTAATCAAATTCCTAAATCATTTCAAGTAATTCATCCTCAGTAGAATTTAGACCCAACTATCACATTACAATACCCAATTCTTTGGCTGTGATTGTTCCATCTCCGTCTTTATCAAACATTTTGAAGGTCTCCCTACACTCATTAATTTGATCTTCACTTAACTAATCGTCCATTTAAATTCTATTTATTTTTATAGACTGATTTTATTAATTTAATAATTCTAAAAAATTAAGTTAAAAGATAGTCTCAGTCTATTCAAATAGATAAGTTAACAAGCAATTGTAGAACAAATTGAAATTTTTATTTGATTGAAACAAATATATAAATTTAAAAATGTTGATGTCTGAACTTTCAAAGCGAATGTCAGAGGGAGTCGATAAAGAGGAATCCACTCCAGATGTCATTTTAGAACTTTTAAATGTATTTTTTCTATATTTTTAGACATCCTATTCTAGATTAAATCAGAGTGGACAAATATCCAAGATATTTTAAAGCTAACTATGACTGCAATCTATCAAGTCTTGAAACTTTAATACAATTATTGATTAAATATGTTAAATTTAGCAATTTTTTTTGAAACTGCATGATGATAAGATATTAGACATAGAGCATGCCCTCCCACTCAAAGCAAATAAAAACGATGTTTCTCAATAGCTTGGTTAAAAAGCGAATCTAATTGATATGAAAAATACCATGGCCGAAGTTGCAGCAAATATCGAATCAAGATCTACATTTGAAGATGTCAAGCGCATGATGGAAGATAAAATTACCAAGCCAGAAATGCTTTTCTAGCTTTAAAATAAAGTTTCATATGAAGACATGAAACATTTTGTGGAGCAGACTTCAGCTCACAATCAACACCCAGATGTCATGGAGGATGAACTTAATCGCATTAAATAAAGAATGGAGGAAACTTATAGAGACATGCAGAAGAAATTCAGCTAGGGCATAGTGGGCAGCATAGACATTCAATAGCTTTCCATCACAATCGATGCTAAATTGAATGAATTAGAGGAAAAAATCAATGAAAAAGCTAATAAATAATCAGTTGCATATAGGCTTTACATAGAAAAGCAAATAGACCTGAAATTGACACAGTTCTAGCCAAAAAAGTTGACTTGAGTGATTTGCAAAGAGTCATAGCTGCACTTGAAAATAAAATAGACATCACAAGTTTTGAAAGTCTAGTTAGAGCTGTTGAAAACAAAGCTGATAGATAAGAGCTAAATCAAATTCCATAGAGTTTCAGAAATCTCGACAAGTCTTAAGAGGTTGGTAAAGCACTACAGCAATTTAGCAATGATAAATTTGACTTAGAAAAACGATTGATTAATGTTGAGAGATCTTTCTTAGTTTTTCAAAGAGATTCACAATAGTAAGTTGAATAGCTCAAAACTCTAGTAAATATGAACTTGCAATAGAAAGTTGACTACAGAGATATTGATAGCATCAATCATCAAATTCATAACAAAGCTAATGTTGATAAAGTCTAGGAACTAGTTTCTTAATTAAGAAATGAATTTGTCGGATAACTTACCTAGATAAAGAAAGATGTCATGTCAAAAACTAAGAAGAAGGACGAAGAATTGAAAAAGAAGAAAAAAGAAACAGAATTTGCAAGTGAAAAAGCTTTCGAAGAAATAAAGGTTATTAATAAAAGATGCAAAAGTTGGCTACTCAATTTGATAAAGAGCTTACTGACAGAGACAAGTAAATTAAAAACATTCATAATATGAGCTAAGGGGACATTCAAAAGGTATTTAATAACATTCAATTAGACTTGGATAATGTTAGGAAGATAATTAATGATGTTGAACTTAGAAAATCTGATAAGCGAGAGTTTATTGATTACAAATAGAAAATGTCTTAATCAATTGAGGCAAAAGCTGAGAAAAGCGATGTTTAAAGCATAATGAATCATTTTACTTCTGAATAAACTTAAAAAGCTTTCGATCTTAGGACTGAGCTGTTCAAGAAAATTACCGAAATTCAAAGTAAATTTGTTTATTATTATAAATAACTCTCATTTTTAGGTTTAATACAGCAAAGTATTTCTAAGAAAGTAGGAATGGAAGAGTTCAATGAAGCATTGAATGCCAAGGTAGATCATAGCTCTCTTAGAAACTAACTAGACTCATAAGTAGGTCAAATGGACTTTGCTAATTTCAAAGGCCTTATAGACAGGTTGATTAAAGATGTTGAATTTAAGGCAAATTTCAAGGATTTAGAGGGTCATGTAAACTTTTGTAAGGCTATTTTTGAAGATTTGAACAAAGAGCTGTTGCTTAAAGCAAACATCAAAGATTTGATACCACTCTTAGATACTAAAGCAAATATCGAAGATGTAAATGGCACTTTAAGTTTGGTTTAGAGAGAAGTTGAAAAATGTGTTACAGAGGATGAAATTAGAAAGAGCTTTAATGAGCAAGCATTAATTAATGAAGCGCTTTGTGCTTAAAATTGTGTTGGCAGATGGATCTGGAAATCTGGGGAAATGAAAAATAACAATCTAGTTCCATGGGAAGTGTAAGCTCTCAATACATGCCCAGATAATTTCCTTTGGGAAAAGAATAAAACTAGTATAGTAGCAGTAGCACCAGGGCTTTACGAAATCTCTTTCGGTTTTTACTCAAAGAAGCAGCCAACAATTTAAATTCATCTTAACGGTGAATCTCTCTTGTCTGTCCAAAAATCTCAATTTGTTAATGATAGTGGAAAAGAAAATCGTATTGGAAATGTAGGGAAACATTCAGCAGGTAATGTGACTGGACTAAATTTCTTGATCCTCATCGCCTTCTTTATTTCCTAGTATGTAGGCAATGAGACCAGAGCCACCTACTATTGCAAGTGCTACTATAAATCCCATTTTTATATTATGATAAACTTTAAAACCTTTTTATTTATAAATTTTCACTCAAAAATATTCAATTTCAAATAGAAATTACTATTCAATACTAATGAACAGTTTCATGTATAAATTCGAGGATAATTAATATTATAATTCGCTAATTATATTAATATAAAATGTCTAATAATTATCAAGAGATAAGTGCTGAAATAACTATAGGCACTGTAGATCTAGGAGATGATAAGTAAAAGAACATGCTAATTTAACATTAGACTATGTCCCAAATTGAGAATGATACATCCACAGATTATAGGTAAATATTAATCATTTAATATAGTAAAGATTTTACTAGACCACCTGTTATAAGTCCAAGAGGGCATCGAGATTATCAGAGAATGAAATATTATTCTGCTTTGAAAACTGGATATCGTCATCTAAATGAAAAAGTAATCTTAAGTGTACCAAATTAAGTTATAGATACTGATATTTATGTCTGTGAAGCCGATGTTTTTAGGAGCTAGGCAGCTTAAAATGGTAAGTTTAAAATGCTTAATGTCGTGAAATTTGTGTTATTAGGCAAAAACGAGAAATAGCAATGATCCTTTACTACTAAATTTTCAGTTTGGAATTATATGGTAGGCACAGGTTTGCTAACTATCCCCTGGGCATATAGTAATTCAGGTTTCATTCTTGGAATAAGTAAAAATTTTAAAGGCTTTTAAAATACTGATTCCTTATAGTCATTACATTTTTGCAGTTCGTTGTTTCATTCTACACATGCTATCTTGTTCTTAAAGTTGCGGGAGATGACACCGATTATACTGATATCTTGAAAAAATACTTTGGAAAGTAATTCAGAATTAAATTCTTTATTAATTTATAGGAAAGGTTGGATCATAGGCATGATAGTCTTCATTGGGAACTTATTTATTCCAATTATAATATATTTCCAGCTGCTAGCTTAGAACTTATACCCAATATTTCTAGCATTAGGGGGCTCAGACAGGAAAATTGATACTGGCATTGATTATGGAGAATTTTCATATTGAGTAAGAATTTAAATATTTACCAGAAATAATCAATTAATCAAGATTTTAATCAGAGTATTTTATAATAATTTTACTAATTAAATAATTAAAACCACACTATATCCCTAACGATAAATGGATTAGAGATAGAGTGTGGTGGAGTGTGTTTAAATATATAAATTAAATTATCTTTTAAATATGACATTTCATTTTATTAAAACAACATTTTAATTTAATAGGTAAATAATTAATTTATACATTTAAGATATTTAATTGTTAGAGTTAAGAAAGTTTTAAAATTAATCATTAAATAAGTGAAATATATTATAGAGAAATTATGTTAATAAATTAAATTAAATTAAAATGTTGTTTTAATAAAATGAAATGTCATATTTAAAAGATAATTTAATTTATATATTTAAACACACTCCACCACACTCTATCTCTAATCCATTTATCGTTAGGGATAGAGTGTGGTTTTAATTATTTAATTAGTAAAATTATTATAAAATACTCTGATTAAAATCTTGATTAATTGATTATTTCTGGTAAATATTTAAATTCTTACTCATTCATATACTTGCATTCATGAAAAATAAGTGGAAAAATTTAATTAATGAATAATAATTAATAAAGAAACTTAAGATGGTGTTCCTGGAGCAGCTAGTCATTCACTAAAATTTCTAAGTTCTAAAAACATATCTAAAAGTTTTTTTTTTCAGCAATACTTACCAGCTAGACTGGCGACGTCAGTGGACCGAGACCTCAAGGGACACTGGAAAAAATGGGAATAACAGAAGAGTTTTGGCAATGTGAACCAAAGTATGAAGGATACTGGAAATATGATAAAGCTGTTTCTGGATTCCATTTCTGTAATTGTCTATACAAACACTTATTATTTAAATTCATTTTCAATTTATATTAAAGTCTTCCGCTTATTTTTCATAATTATCATCTTAGTAGTTTTACTTCTGATAACTTCATTAAGAAATCTAAGTATATTTGTAAAAGTCGCAACAATAGGAGTTATCTTTGTGTTTTGATTATTGTTTTTATAATGGGTGTTGGAATATATGGCTTTACAAATACTCACTATGTTTATACTGTAGAAGCTCATGTTGAGGATCCAGAGTCTAGTCAGATTCTATTTTTTAATGGAGCTTTTGGACCACTTATGGGAATTTTAGGACGAGGTTACTATCTTCACAATATATCAATCCCTATAGTTAGAAACGCAAAAATCCAGAGAACAATGTTAGAGACGTATTTATAGGATATTTCTTAGTCTTTATATCTTACTTTATATGTGGCCTTTTTGGTTATTATGGTTTTACAGGCACTTATTTCACTTAAACACTACATGAACTAGAGATTCTTTCAAATTGCCTTCTAATGTTTGATTCCAAGAATATTATAGCCATTATAATCAGATTCTGTGTATTCTGTCAACTATTAGCATCGATGAGTTTAATCTTCGCAGTTCAAAGACAGCAAATCTTCTTGGTTTCTTTCGGCTCGAATGAATAAAGATCTGAAAACCACTTGGATAGCTAATATTTTAATGTTAGTCCCTACCTTCATTTTGGCTGTATTCTATCCTCAAGTAGGTGCTATTTTGGAAATATTGGTGGTCTGGGCTGCATCTATGTTTTGCCCACAGTGACACACTTGAAATCAAACAACCTAGAAATCTATAATCCACTCTTAAGTGAAGCGATCAAGAACAACAAATATTAATTAACTTCAAATTCTACTACTATGAGTCCTTAGATCTCTGTGGACGATTAATTCTAGAGGTCCAAACTTAACAAATCTTAAAATAACTAGTCTACTGAATAGTAGAGAAAGAAAAGGTTTGCTATTGACTGTATTATTGGAGTCATAATCATTATACTTGGTCTCTTTGGAGTTATAGCTTAGTATATTTGATTATGAAGTAAAAATACATGCATAGTATCACACATCAATAATACATTATATATCATATTTATTTTCTGAATTAAAGCATATTTCTTTGTAATTTAAGAATTAATTGATAGGCTTAGTAGTTAAATTAAATTCCATAATTATAATATCTAAATATTTTTTAGTTTTAAAATCTAAATAAATCCTGAGTTTGTTCAAGCTTCTTCTCTTCCTTGCTTTAGTTGTCTGATTCCACCAATAAAAATGCCAAGTTTTCTCCAAGCTTTATAGCCTAACCAGTGTAGCAAATTAATAAGTAAATCATATACGAAGAAGTGAAGGAACAAAACTCTATTTTTTGACTTATTAAAGTGCAAGAATATAAAATATGATACTTTACTTTTAATTTTTTCAATCCATTTTTCAACAAATTTAAGAATTAACATAATAAAAAAGATGAAAAATATTTGAGGTTATTAATGCAGCTGAGCATCCACTATACCACCAGGCCCAACTTACTTTCCAACTAAATTGTAATTGAATGAAGATAAATTTGTCTTACCCAAAAGATGCTGTGAAGTTTATGACATACCAAAATACTGCAGCAAACACAGCTAAACTTTCAGAAATTAGACTTAATTATTTTGTAAAAAAATAATTAAATTTAAGGCAATAAAATATGCCATGATAAATCTTAATGCCATTCTTTCTTCAATTCAACCCTAAAATAAAAAGAATTTATTTTATCTAAAATTCTTACATCATTTCTTTGAGAGTTTGCAAATCAGCCGAGTATCTTATTCTTGAATCTGTTATTTTAAACGATCCCCTAAATAATTATTTTCTAATATCTATTTATTATTCTATGAGATTTATTTCTTTATTCTTAGATATTTTATGTGAATGCAGCAAATAGGTACATTAGCACAATGTTTCCAGCAGGTGCCAATAAGGCAATCCAAGCGTCATTAAGTGCCGATGCTTTTTTATTGAAATCTGGTATTGTCAGTGGTGACTTCGTATTGTTGTAGATAACTGCACAAATGAACCAAATCAAGATAATGTTTAGCATAAGTAATGTCCATCTGGCATGTCTTGGGAATAAAATTGAATCCACAGTGAACAAATTCAAGATTGGGTTACAGTACTACAAATTAACAAAAAATCACATGAATTGCTTACTCTAATTATGCTCCTAAGTGAGTATTGCTCTTCTTCCTTAGTAAGCGCCAAATCTTTGATTTCTTCTTCTACATTTCTATATTCTGTGGGCCTCAAAAAGCGTCTATTAGGATCGTCAGCGTAAGTCAATTCGTCCATTTTATTCATTTGAGACTTCAGTGGGTTGATCTATGGACCGGAGAGACGTTGCTTTGAAGTGCGCTTATCGGAATTTTAGTTTCAATTTGGTCTTGTGATCTAAAATAATTACTTACAAAAATCTTCAATTCATAGTAAAATATAAGTTTAGTGGAATTAATTCTAATTGAAATAAATTTTAAATTGAAAATAACATAAGTTATTTTCATTATAAAAACTAAAGAATTATATCTTTATATACTACTTTATTATAAAACTCAATCAATAGAATTGATTTTATTAATTTATATTTTTTTTAATCTTAATAAATTAATTAATTTTATGCATCTTATATAAATATAAATTATATTGGAATTAGCTCCCTTCTTTGCTAGTGTTTTCTTTGGTTTATTTGTATTAGTTTTAGAGGAAATTGCATGTGATTCAAAATCTGGATTATTAGTTTTACATTCTCCTTAATCATCACTTGCAAGATTATCATCAGCTTTAAATTATAATATTTATTTATAAATATACTAGACTTTTTTCGGTTTCTTGGCAGTTCTACCTGTGTTTATAGGAGAATCTCTAAACTAATTACATATTTATAAATTATTTATTTTATATAATTATAAATAAATTTAGCAGAAGGTTTCTGGGTTCTCTTGCTTTACTATTCTTAATTAACTCCACCTCTGGTTTAATTATCTTCATCCTGTTTATCACTATACATATCATCATCTCCACCAATAGTAGTTTAATTTCTCGTCATTAATCTCTGATCAGACTCTGTCTTTAATGACTTAGTCTTTCCACCACTGCCGCTGCTTTTAGTGTTATCACTTACTGTTCTTTGTGAATTCTTAATTGTATTCTGAGATCTATGTGAATGAACTGGTTCCTCAATCATATCAGGCAGATTTAAATTCAAATCCTTCTATTTGTTAACTTGACTATCATCTACCTTCTCATCATCTTCATCTTCCTCAATGATAGGCTAATGACTATCAAGCATTTTGAATCCACCCATGGCTGTAGTTTTCTTCTTAAGTCTCTTCTTTTTTCCTTTAGTGGACCTCATACTTGCTGATTTATCTTTGTTTGCGTAGAAACCTGCTCTCATCATTCCATCAACATCTCCTGCAACTGACGATGAAGCTTAATTCTGTGAATACTCGGATTGCAAGTCATCTTCTATGATTTCATCCAGTTCTCTTCTATTCTACAATCTTCTCTGTGATTTCTAGTCTTAAGAATTAAACTGCTGTTAGTCAGAGGATGTTAGGTTTACGGGACTAACTGACTATTTCTCTCTTGTTGTACTTTTTCCTCCTACTTTCCTTTTTGCTTAGAGGTTTGTATCATCATTAGTTTGAGTTTAATTTTAATTGTCTGGCGCTATGAATTCATCTAGCTGCTGTCTTTGCGGCTGTTAAGCGAAATTGTTTGAGGTTCCGCCTTTTTTCAATTTTTACTTTAACTTCGATATTGGCACATGCTCAAATAAATTTTTATTGCCAGTCTCAAATTGATCTCTGCTATTGGATTTATGCTTTACTTCTTCTGCCTTCTCGTCGTCAGTTATAAAAAATAATTACATAAAATCTGATGAACCACCTTCATACTTGGAGTCTTCCTCATCCAACTCAATGACTTCATCGTTATCATTCTTGTTCTTATTATTGTTAATTCTTTTACCACTTGGTTTTTTGTTAAAGCCGTCTTAGTTTTTATTGGCGTTTCCTCCAACAACTTACTTGCCTTGTTATGGCTTGATAATATCGATCTCATCTTAATAAAAAATGGCAATGTTATCATCTGCTCCTGGGGCTGCCTTCTTTTTCCCTCCTTTGGTCTTTGCTGTGACTACTTTCTTCCCTCCAGCTCCTCCTTTATTGCCTGTCTTCTTGAATAATTCATCATCATCCATTAAACAATAAAAATCATATTATACTAAGCAAATTTTTGATAATTATTTTACAATTGGTTGAAACATTTCCCCGTCTTTTAGTTCTTCCCCATCCTTAGGATTAATAGTTGTTTTGTTCTTGGATTTTAAGCCTTCTCCCTCTTTTAATTCATCATTGTCATCCTTCAATCCGTACCTATCGATGTTCCTAAGTCAACCAGTAGCTTTAATTTTATACCAAAATAAACCAATATTAAACTAAAAGCTTATGCTTGATGCGCTTTTGTGGTCTAATGTCCAGGATGATACTCATAATGAGTCCAACAAAGAAAACCACACAAGCCCCGACAACAGCAATATACCCGAATGAGTCCTACCAGAAATTTATACCATAAAAGTCAGTGTAGATCCCCAACTTAGGAATGGCATCAATTGTATCGTTGGTGGGCTCAAACATTACTTTGATTAACCCACCTCCGTTGCTGTTGCTAATATGATCGCAGAAACATACTGCAGTTGTCACTGTGGTTGTGCATCCAAGACATTCAAAACCCCAAAACCCCTTAATGAGGTTTATAAGTGCTTTGATTTGTAGGGAATTTGTTAGGGGTTGGGGTTATTATTTAAATGCGAAACAAAAATAGCAAGCTTTTGGGGACTATTTATGATGAAGATAAATAGATTTAATGTTTAAACTGCGATATGGAGGTGAAATATACAGTGAATAAATCAAACCAGTACTAAACTATAAGTCTATTGCTCTACTCATAAAGCGAAGTCCTTCAACTGTTCGTTCCCACTGTCTTATAGAACTATAATTAAAGAAATAGTAGCTAAATTCTTAGCCTAAGAGGTAGTCAAAGCTTCTATAGAAGCATATTGACTATCTTATTAATGATAAAACTTTGAAGTATTGGGCTCACTTCTCTTTAGACCAACGAGCTACTATGTTTCATCGCCAGTTCCCTGAGTTGAAGATCTCTGCTTAGTCTATAGCCAACATCTATAAAAGAAATGGTATTTCTTACAAAGGTGTTAATCGTATAAAGAGAGTGATTGATTTCACTCTGCCATTTTACAACAATAACCTAAATATAATTATAATTAAATGCAGAGAGCCAATAGAATAATATTAAGTTTATACATGCTGACGAGGCTGTGTTTACCTTCAACACTTTCATCTAGAAATCTTGGTATAAGAGGCATAGAAAAATAGAAGTATATGACTAGAAAGTCAAGGTAAAAAAAATGGCAATTCTAGGAGGTATTAGCGAGGATGCTGGTTTAGAAACTTATCTTACTCATCCTCGCTCTATTAAGACAGAGCAGTATATAAAGTTCTTAGAACAGCTGAGAGAGAAGTACCCTGAATAAGAGATTATACTATTCGTTGATAATCTTTCTGTTCATAAGACTAAAGAAACAAGGAAGAGTTATGAGCAACTAAGAATAACGGCAGTGTTCAACGTACCTTACAGTCCATAGTTTAATGGAATTGAGTTCTACTGGGGTATATTAAAAGGCCATTACAAGAAACTGCTGTTATACCACTTGATGCATGACCTACCTATCGATACAGTAGACTTTATTAAAAGTTCAGCGAAGAGAGTAGATAATTTATTGGCTTAAAAGTGTGCTAAAGAAGGGAGAGTGAATGTATATAAATAAGTGTTGTAGTTAAGTTAATGAATATATAAGTCACATTTAAAATTCTTTAGAGGGAGCCGGCTTCTCTTTCTTTTCTTCTACTTCTTGCTTCCCTCCTTCTAAGTTTCTTCTCTCGCTACCAGCTCCAGCATCTATGTTCATTGACTCTGGAGGCTAAATATTAGAATAAAGTCTCTTGCTAACTTCATTCTTTGTCTGCGACTTTCGCTCTCTGTGAAGCTTGCTCTATTCCTTCATCAAGAAGATGCCAGTACC
>ARYC01007893.1:0-26614 GCA_000711775.1 Oxytricha trifallax
GAAGAAGTCGTATAAGAGCTCTGAAGTGCCAGAGTGGATGGGAACCCCATTGGTTGAGACGCCAACGAGAGCAGCGCGCAGTGTACACTACATCAAGATTCCTCCTCTCCCCCATTAGTAAGAGCACTCCATCTTAATTGAAATCTTTGGCATAGTTGAGGAATCCGCATTAGCGTCCAGCACAGCAAGAAAGAGGAAAAGGCTCTGGGCAGAGAGGAAAAGGCTAGTAGGCTTGGGAGATTCGCACGTTTAAGATTAATTTTATCAGCATCATCGTTACCATTACCAAGGAAATGTGCCCCAAAGCACCTGCTGATGCCATAGGGTGGTCTGCAAAATAAAGATGCTCACTTATCTCGGCCCCTGGAGGAGATGTCTTGGTCGGAGACATCTACCCCCGCAGACCAGAACATGGTGAATCGCGTGGTGCCCCTGGCCGCCCCCCAGTCGAGCTTCCGCCCCTTACTGCGTTGGCAATACTGAAATCCTTGAATTCCAAAAGGATAATGTCAAGACCAGGTGACCTGACTTAGCAATGTGATGAGTGTACTCAAGACCAGACATGAAGCCACTCCCAGCAATGGTTCCTCAAGAGGCTCTCGATGACAACGACAAGATAGTCTTCCAAACTTACTTCAAAAGATACAGAGATGAAAAGAGCAAGGAGAATGCCTAGAACAAGACTTGGTACAGACTTCTCTTCCCTCTCAGCGCTAAATACGACACTGATAGAACTTCTTCTACCGCCTACATTTCGCTTCCTACGATGAGCTGCCACGATTCAAGGAGTTGATGAAGAAGTCGGGAGCCCCTGTTGAGCACGAGGACGAGGCTCACCTGGCTTGGCACTGGCAAGTGGTGGCAAGCCAGCGCGCCGACCTCCTACATTTCAAGAAGGATATTGAACTGTCCTGGAAGAAGAATGACTCCAAAGGATACAAGAAGGCCACACCCCAGTCGAGGACCCTGGAGCTCCAGGAAATGCTCAGGGACGTCATCGAATCCTCGGAGAATGAAGTGATCTCCTTCATCAAGAAGACCTACCAGAGGTGCCCCCTCATGCCCCGCAGTCTTCTCACCCTATGATTCAGGAATCGTCAAGCGCAGAGATTGGGAGACTCGCAGGCTGGCACTCGAAGGTCATCGAGCCCAAGGCACAGGAGGTCAGAGATCAGTACTACTCCGATGAACATGAAAAGGCTGTGGGAAGCCATTATTAAGGAGATTGAGAAGTTAGTAGAGCAGTGATTTAGTTTTAGTAGATGGTCATAATTAATTAATAAGTTTGTTTTGTATTTCATTTTCTTTTTCGCCAATTTCAACATACTTTTATATAAAAGTTATCCTATTGCGGTATATTATAGATAATCATTTTAACAGCATAATAATTAAGAAATTAATAGCCTTATTCTTTCATAAAGTCTCTAGTTTATTTTAATTAACATATTTCCTTTGTCATTTTCTCCTTGCAAAAAAAGATTTTAGACTCAAATAAGATTAATACCATCATTAGAAGTATTTAATGGAAAATTAAAGATCTTTACCATTGAAAGTATTTAAAAGACTTATTTATCTACATATTTCTTTACGTTTTAATTATATATTATATAATATATATTATACTAATATTTATATACTATTAACTTCTTAACTTAATAAAATAATGTTGAAATTAGTGAGAAAGAAAATCAAATGCAAAAACAAAACCCATTAGCTTAATATATATAGGAGAGATAATCTATTTATACACAAGCTTAATTACTATATTAGGCAATTTAGCATGCGAACTCTATAAGGATAGCAGGATACCTAAGAGTGGAGACATTGAGAGTATTGGCAAAAGAGATGTCATGTTATTCCTACTAGTGCTATAGTTGCCTGCTTAGACTGCAAGCCCTCATGCGGTTCATGGCCAAGCTTTCATTCCCTATTGTTTGCCTGGCATTTTCAGTTAGGGGTCTTCGCTCCTGATCTTGGCTCTTCAACATGTACCACATTCTACACTTAAGGATCTAGATGTCAGAATGTTGACACTTTTGTCCAAATGTTGACAGATAGGCAGCTGCTCAAAAGGGGATGCTTAAAGATGAAGCTACTAGGGACTCCTTTGCTTTATCAGCGGGATGGAATAGCAGAGCCTCGGCATCAGTTTGCCGTTCTCTATCTGCTCTCTAGCCTACAGCAGGGGTTTAATGGGCTACCTCAGAAAATGGTCAAAATACTTACATTGGGAACTCAGGCATTTGTGGACTTTCGGTTTTGCCGACGAAGTAAGGGCGAACCTTCGAATGGGGGGCCGCCAGTGCTGCCACGCGATTCACCATGCAAAGGCGCAGGGAGATGGAGTCTCCGACCAAGACATCTATCCCAGGAGCCGAGATACACGAGCATCTTTGTTTCTCATGCTATACCATAGCCTTTCAACCAGGCGCCTTACTCATCTCTTTGAGTTGAATCTCGAGCTACAGTCACGCGCTTCTTGCATGCAGATGCTTTCCTATAGCTCTTTGCCGCTTTCTTCTGGTGGTTATCTGATTTCCTCCCTGATACAGTAGATCAGCCTTAGCGCTTTCCTATTAGATTGAATAGACTTTCGAAGGAGATACACCTCTTGTCGTATGCTGGGCTAAGGATCCCTGAAGCACTATCCTACTAGCTGTAAGCCCTTTAGCATCTCATCAAATGAGGATCCCTTCCACTCTCGTGCTTCAGAGCTGCAATGACACATCTTCGCACCAAAGGGAACATGCTCAGATGTCAGGAGTGTCAATGCTTAGTTATCTAGGGTATCAGGCTATACAAGGCCTTCCATCTCTCTTACTATTGCAATCTTTGTGCTTAATACGAGTAGATTCAGCTCAAATGTGTTCGCAATATCTTGCCCATCTCACTTGCAATGCTATAAGGAATCAGATGAACAACGCTAATACTCACCCTCCAGCTCCTCAGAGCCTTTCGAGCATAGTAGGCATCGACAGAGAGAGTCACATGACTATTAAACCCTTCAAAGCCGCTGGTTCTCTATGGGAGGCACGCGATGTCAATGCTAGTAACGGTATTACAGTGAATGGCAAATAGGCCTCTGCCTCATCCTTCTTCTCCCCATTTCTAGTGGCTGTTAAAGACCCAGTAGATTTGCCTTGATGGCTGACAGCTGCACCAGAGATGCTTAGACATGCTACTGTCGCTCAAGTCACAATGGTCAGGTAGCCTGAAATATGGCAGTCGCCATTAATGGCAGTTAGGAATTAAACTTAAGAATGATTTAATATATTAAAAGCCTTAAATACCCAGATTAAAAATTGGTAGCTAGTCATTTATAACAAGAGTACTAATATATATATATATAAGAGCTCCCATCACAAATCAACAAGCAACCAAATATTTATAATAATTTCTTAAAAATTCAAATTTAAATTTAATTTCTACAACCACCTTATCTCATGGGGTTTTGGGGTTTTATATATAATTAATTTATCCAAAAGAGCAAAATATATTTCAATATTTTATGGGAAACATTTAAATATAATCAAAATAATAAACTTTCAAATTTTTTTTCAAAATAACACAGTAATGAGTATTTTTAAAATTTAGTAAGTCTTAAAAACAATTGAAATATGATTTATGGTCTATAAAAGTTTAAATAATCATAATTATTAATAGGATTTTGATAAATTATAAATAATAATAACTTAAAATGGAAAAGTTTTTACTTTTACATTCACAAAAATTTTGTAAGTTACATTTATATTATCTGAAATTATTTTAATACTCTTTCAGCAATACTACAGTAACATGAAGGGAAAAGGACGAGGATTTATCAAAAAACATGAATACAAAAATAAGAAATATTAATTCACTCAGGTGATTGGAAAGATGACAAAGCTATTCTGTTTTTACAATTCCTTTATTTATCTAAACTAATGCTTACTATTTAAATTCAATTTAATTTTATAAAAAAGTCATCCTCTTATTTTTCAAAAATCTTATATTATTACAAATATAAAAATGCTTTGAAATTTTTAATCATAACTTCTTAAAATTAACTTTCAAAATAAATCAATAAAATTATTTTATTAAAAAATATATTTTCATAATGGATATTGTTGTTATTTGTTATAATTATAAATTGTTAATTTCTTAAACTAATAAAGAGATTCATTAAATATTCATAAAATTCAATTTCATAAAAAATGTAAAGATATTACTCTTATAAAATTACATGCAAATGATGCAATTACATAAAATAACTTAATAATAAATTTATATTTATAAGGTAATATTTGATAGAGGAAACACAACTAATAATTGAAAAATTTAATTAAGACGAAGAAAGCAATGAAGAAAGAACGACGGACAAAACGATGTAAGAAACATAAAAAGAAGAGAACTAATAAAATTATTGACGAACTCAAAAACTTTAAATCGACTTTTTCGAGTTGTTCCCGAAGGGTATCCAAAACCGCGGGAGAAAAGATTGGCTTGAGCTTTAGGACTAATTGACCATCCATTTTACGTGAATTCGAAATCAGATTGAAAGAAATCTGCCCTCACAAAAAAGTTAGAATCTGAAGAATTCAAATGCCGCTAATTTACCAAGCTTTTAAAAGATATAATTGTATTGCTTAGGCACTATATGAATTCAAAAGTGAGCGAAAAGATAAAAATCGTATTAGTTAAAGGCTGAGGATCACGATGAGTTATGTTTAGCACAGTTATGGATAATAGACGATAACTTTATTGACATATACCTTGTAGTTTTTTTCTCTTTATTTATATAATATTTTTTAAAGTTTTATTCATTTCGTAAACTTATTTGAATTATTTGTATTACATATATTCTTAAGGTCATTAGTATCTTTCCAATTAAGTTATAATTTTTTTTTTATATCTCTTGATATATTTATTCTTTTTTCCATATTCTAATATATTTTAAATTAATATTTATATCTTTTATATTTTTTTATTTCATTATATTTTATTCACATTGAGTTATATATTTGTTAATTACACCTTCATTTCTCACCTTTACAATTTAATTCTTTAAAACTTTTAACTTTAGTTTTTAATTTATTACTGAATATTTAATGTTAATTCCTTTACTATTCATTTATTTTAGTTATTCTATACATATTCATATCTTAATTAAAAAATTTATAATATTTAAAAAGAGTTTCTTTCATTTTGCTTAAGTTAAAAATTTGATAATCATAGTTACTTCATTTGATATTTTACCATAAATTATTGTAATCCACTAACCTATCATTTTTAATTTTAAATCACTTACAGTAATTATATTTTTGAGTCTATTTATAAATTAATAAGTTATTTAAATCTATTATAAAATTGATAAGGGGATTATATATAATAACCTATTTTTATTTATTATATAAGAGATCTTTGATAACTGTTTTTCTTTTTTAATTACCATTTTTGATTAGCAAACATAGAAGTATGGTGATATATTATTGAAGATACTTCTCTTTAAAATTTATTTGAGTAAGTTTACTTTAATTTGCTCATTTTATTGTAATATAATATTAAATTTATTTTCAATTGAAATAATATCTATGACATTAATTAAATAAATAAAAGAGAAGAGTAAACCATTAAAGAGATTATCTTAAAGATATTTAGTATAAAATGTGAGTTAATATGTTTCAAGAATTTTATTAGCTTACTTAATAATAACATATTGCTCAGGTATATATCTATATATTATAATTAGAAATTCTAATTATTTGTTTTGTTATATTTTTATATAAAATAGATTTATTAATTCATAATAAGCTTCTTTTATAAGTGAAAGATTAAATTCAGTAAATATAAAAATAAGTCTATTTTAATTAATTGTTGATAAATCGATGATAAAAATGTTATATATTTTAATGATGAATCAAAGCTTTAAAAAATTATGAATTTATTCTATAATAAAATTAACTAAGAACATATTAAGAAAGCATTTTGAAACGATACGTTAGCTATATTCAAAAATAAAAAAGAATTCTTAATTTAATGATTAATTTAAAAATGCCATCAAAGTATTAACACAAATTTATTTTTCAACAAAAGGCATAGATTAAAGAGTGCTCATTTTATTATTAACTTCATACTTTATTACTTGAAAAAGGCATGTAAAATTCAGCTTTTCTCACTATAAATGATTAATAAAACATTGAGAAACTTTATCCAATAATAAAAGCTAAAGATAATTTGGTACATTATTTTAAGATTGATTTTCAACTTCTGAGAGTATTCATCATAATCAAATTAAAAATAAGTCAATTGCAAGCCTCTGTATTAGGTACTTTAGGTTATTTGTTAGAGATAAAAAAAAACCTTGAAAGATGGAGTAATCTGCTATTTAAATGAAGACTTTCAGCAATCATAACAGACAGTGATAATCTTTAAAAATGATCACTTCAACTGCAAGAGTGAGTGAGGTTTTAAGAAAAAAAAGAATCAAAATATTGATAAATATTGGGTTTATTGAGATCAATGAATGATAAAAAATTCTTATTTGGTAATTATCAAGGCAAGCTGGAAATTATGCATGATAGAAACAATCAAAACATAAAATTAATAGACAAAGTAGAGGAAACTAACTTATGAAACTAAGCATATGTAAAGTATTAATAATTTCGAATGGTATACTTACTCATTTATATATCTAGCATTTATATCATAATTCTCATATTAATATAATAATAATTAAGATCAGTTTATTGTGTTGGTAGGCGAAGACTTCATACTTTTAACAAAACACTTTTTGTGAAGTTTTATGATATTTAAACTCCAGTTTATATTTTAAACTGCTACAACTTCTGAATTTTTTTGATTATCAATCAACCCATTTATTTGTAATACGCTAACTACTCTAAAACGTTTGTCAATTTTTATGTCTTTAATTATTAATCATGAATTCTTGGTCTATTAATATTTGTAGTTCATTATCTAACTTTTTCGTTTTGCTATTCTTCTTAATTATAATCATAATTTTGTTGTCTATGTTCTACTTATCCTATTTTATCAGTATATATTTAACTCTTTTATTCATATTTAATCATTACTATAATTACTCTTTATTTAACTAAGTTTAAATATCTTTGCATATTATTATAACCTATCTATCATAGTTAATATAGTGAGTGGTTAGAGAATCCTTCTAAAGTTTTGATAAACTTATTATCTACAATAAGAGTTTAAACTTCGCCGATGTTTTTTTGATTTCTTTTTCGTAAGACCCCATGATTTTATTAAGAATTAAAATAGGGCGAAAAGAATAAACAGATCAAGTTTAATTGCTAGAATAATATATATATTAATTAAAGAAAAATAACCTTATAAAATATTATAATTGATTCTACTAATAATAAAAACATTAGTAGGATCATTAAGTTTTAAAACGAAAACGATCTCTGCCAATTAGAATTTGTTTTTTGATATTTTCTAATAACTTTCAAATAACAAAAAAGCAAAAACTCCTCATCCTACCACTAGTGAATGTTTTCTTCATTGTTTCTTTCATTTTCATCTATTCTCCCTCTTATTTTCATTCTGAATAAAATTATGTGATTTTAAATAATGAGCGTAGTTATTATATTATACAATTCTTGTTTTTAATACAGAGACTTAAATTTTACTTGTATTTATGCATTATATTGACTTAACTTCATCATATGTTAGGTGCTTTTAATAACAGTTCTTTTAAAGATTATTGTCTAGCATATTTAGGGGTATCTTTTGTAGTTAAGTATCATATTTTACCAAAATCTTTTTTTAATTTTATACTTTTAGAACTTGATTTGAAAATATATTCTATCATGTGTTATTTCATTCGGTTTTATAATTCTTACTAAACTAACTCTGCTTTTTATGCATATAAATCCAGGTGCTTTCCACCATAACTTTTTCCAGAGCCATTTCCAAAAATTTAAAATAATTGAGCTATTGTTTCTATTTGCTTCCATAGTTTATAATGTATATTTATATTCCTTGAAAATTTCATCTAAAAATGTTTGAATGGCATGATAGTTATCTTCAGTTCAATGAAATTTAATATATTCTCATATACATTTCAATATTAAATTTTTCATTAGGTCAAGAACATTTCTATGTTTTGGATTTTTTTTGTTTCAGAAGGGTAACTATGTATTAGTTAACATTTCTTAAATTTATTTTCTATTTAGCTTTATTTGATATTAATATTGTACTTTATTAATAGATCTTTAACTTTAAAAATTCTTATTCTTTTATTTCATTATGAATTAATTTGATTGGTAAAATTGATAGTAAGTATAGTAAGTTCTTAGATGCTTTAAACCTCTAACCACCCTTATTTTTATTTATTCCTCATATTTAAACTGTTTCAATATAATTTATCTCAATTAGACATGAAATTAATGTCTATGAAGTACTCTTCTAGTTTAAAAGCAATTGTTTAAACTGTTTTATTCGAGCTGTTATAACATTTTCATCTGCATTAAAAGATATTCTTATTCTATGTTTACTTCATATACTAATTATTAAAAAGAATACCCTTCTTTTATATTTAAATTTAAGGCTTAAAATTGCATCATGTCTTTTTTATTTATTAATCTAAAGCCTTGATTATTCTATACAAACTCTTGATTTTACATCAATTAGTTTTAATAATATAAATTTTTTAGACTTACTGACTATTCAATAATTTAAGTTATAACTTCTCATTGGTCTATGACGTCAATCTACAGTCGAATCTCATGTTTTACGACATACTTTCTTTCTTAAGGTGCTGATATGTTGCAATCTGAAAATTATGAGCAAGTATTATGCTTAACTCAACATTTTGGTATAGTCTCAGATAAAGCTTTCGTTTCTAATCCATCCAATTTCCTAAATAAACTATCAAGTAAAGCATACCATTATATTTAAATTCCATCTATAAAATAACTAGTAAAACTAATGAAAGGAATTTACAATTTCAATTATTTTACAATCAAAGACTACAAAATAGTAGGTTTTAAAAATATGTTTGAGACATCTTTTAACTGTATATACTTCTAGGATGAAATCAAAGTTTGAATGGAAAACGACTTTATAAAGACTTAATTTAATGAATATTATTCTTCTTCAGTTTATTATAATACTCCGCTTTTATATATTCTTGATGAAAATTATTATATTGCGTTAAGTTGTTCATAGTTAAAATCTTTAATGATATCTTTAATATAATATAAAATAATTTTATAAGTTTTTTATAAAAACTCTTATTAAAATTAGTTTTATTATTATATTATTCAATCATTTAAATAAATGAATAATATGACCTATAATGTTCAGTTTTTAATTTAGAAATTTTGAATTTAATTATTTCATTTTTTAGTCAAGAAATAATTATTTATTTTAAATTAAGTCGATTATAAAAAATAATATGCAAAATGATTTTCTTTTAAACAAATTGATGATGGATAGTTAAAAACTCTGATATACGTCAGAGAAACTTTTCAGATTGATATATTCTAAAGATTTTAATCTTTAAGCAGAACAAATCTTAAATTTATTCCGTCGAAGTTTATTAATATTATTCAGTTTTTTAACATTAAGATACATATATTTGAATTTGATGATGATTAACGAGTTATACTCAAAATTAAATATTTATCAATTCACTGTTTAATACTAAAATCAAACCATCAATTTTAGTCGTGACGTAGACGTATCTGAGTGAGTTGACGAGGCAAATTCCGTGACGTGGCAGTCGTGAACTAGAAAAACTCTAAAAACCACCTTGCCCCCCATTCCACTTCTCCCTGTACCGAGATGCATACGAAATAAGAGCCTAGCGAACGAGGAGTATCCCCCGCAGAGCGCGCAGAGATCTGCTTCCTGTAAACAATTAAAGGGGAGTCTGGAGAAAACGCTTACCAGGTTCCACCGCTTCTGAGATAGTAGTCTCTGTCTTTCGCTGTGGTAGCCTAATTAACCCGACCTGGTGTGAGAGAAAAATCATTATCGTTGGCTTCTATGGTTCTCATCGTCTCACTTTTGAAGGCTGAGCACCACCTTCATCCTGCTCCCTATTACCAAGGAAGCTGAACTCACACCAGGAAGCTCATCTAATGCAGGGAAATCCTTAGCGTGCAGACGACTCGAGGAATCTAGGATCTGACAAATTGAACCCCGCCGACTGGCCCTAATGCGGTGAACCCAGCAACCCCCTGCCTACCATCAGCAGGCCTTAGTGTAGTAGAAAGCTCTATTAGAAAGTCTCCAGCCTCGGGCCCCTGTGGGTCACTCTATCCTTATAACTTTCTAATTTAATATTAAGCGAGTATAATCAAAATGAGGAGATCGTTATAAAGAAATCAAAAATGCAATGAATTAAGATTATGATATAATCAAATTTTACTTATGTTTTTTCAACTGTAGCTATTTCGAATTAATTTCATTTGTTACTAATCACTCAACTAATTAACTAATTAAACATGTATTATTCTGATAATTAAATTTTATAAACTTTTCCAAATCATTTCTATTTTAGGGCATCTTAGTAGTTGTAGCTGTAGCAGTCTTCGAGTTTCTTAATCAAAATTTCTTCGATATCTTCAAGGTATCTTCAGGGTATCTTCATGATATTTTCCTCAAAAATCAAAAAATGAAAATTAATGGAGTTTAACAATAATAACAATAACAATAACAATAGCAACAACAGTAATAACAATAATTAAGTCAAAATTAGCTTTAATTAAAGAGCACTTTTAAATTCCAGAGAATTTAAAAATTCTTAAAATCTTTGATTTTATTCTTCATTTTTATCATCACTTAAATTATCATCCTTAACATTGAGACTTTAAACTTGAAATTTATGAAAAATTTGATTTTTTGGTAAAAATTCCTGCTCTTTAATTAAAGCTAATTTTGACTTAATTATTGTTATTACTGTTGTTGCTATTGTTATTGTTATTGTTATTATTGTTAAACTCCATTAATTTTCATTTTTTGATTTTTGAGGAAAATATCATGAAGATACCCTGAAGATACCTTGAAGATATCGAAGAAATTTTGATTAAGAAACTCGAAGACTGCTACAGCTACAACTACTAAGATGCCCTAAAATAGAAATGATTTGGAAAAGTTTATAAAATTTAATTATCAGAATAATACATGTTTAATTAGTTAATTAGTTGAGTGATTAGTAACAAATGAAATTAATTCGAAATAGCTACAGTTAAAAAACATTAGTAAAACTTGATTAGATCATAATCTTATTTGATTGCATTTTTGATTTCTTTATAACGATCTCCTCATTTTGATTATACTCGCTTAATATTAATAATTATTTTGAAATTTAAAAAACAATTATTTGCATTTTTAGGGATTTTCAAATTCTTATTTATTGTCTTACTATATGCCAATAAATAACAGTTTTATTATATTGATATAATTATATATTAAGGAAGCAAATAAATTCAATAAAAGGTCCAATAAGCCTTAAGCGAAAAACCGCTACCAACATCTTCGAAAGATAAGTTCGATAACATTCAACTTTAAAGAAACAATATGATATGGACTTTACTCCCCTTAATCAAATAAATATGACTAATATTATTCTAAACATCAAAAAATCAATTGATGAACTTAACATCAAAGAAACTTATCTCTTTATATTAGTTTAGAAATCTAGAGACAACACAGAAAAAACACTAAATGAGTCGATGCCTTTGACTTAAGATGACTCTAAGACTCACAACTAAGATTTCTCAATGCATACCAAGAGCACTACCTCTCCTCTTTGTCTTAGTCCTATAAATCTAAAAATACAATTAAACAAAGGAGATAAGTCATTTACATGACACAGCTATTGCCACGAAATACAAAGACTTTGAATATCACTACAGAGAAAAAAGATTCGCAGTTCTCATCCAGTTCTTAGCTTTAACTATTAAATATACTTAGGCAGTATAAGAATCTACCTTCAAAGTAGCAAACTTAGCAATAAAATCCTAAGTAAACTAAAAAGGTTTGTAAAAATTGAAAACTTATGAACCAACCTTTCTCAATGCAAAACCCTAAAATACGCAGCACCAAAACCTCATCTAAGAAGATGTGTAAAGTAATGTCAGTCTAGGTTAACACGCCTACAAGACCCATTAAATAGGAAGTTACCAATAATGTATTTCACCAGAAAAGTCTTACCGATATATTATCATCTTAGCAGTTTGATTAGGAATTAAAAGATAACATCAGAAAAGTTTAATAAATTTAATTAACAAATTTTTCACTTTAAAAGCTATAACAATTGAAAGTTATAAACAACACTAATTATCAAATGGATGACAAAATAATTAAGCACATTGCTTTATAAGCAAACCAACAACTTAAATGATAATACGACAGAACAAAGAACAAATTCTGGCACCAGCTTGATGCAACAGAAAAAGAAGGTTTCAAAGATTTTCATACAAAATAATTCAACAAATTAAATTTTATATAAGAGTATCTACTAGAGCTATAATAGTACTTTACATTGACGCAAAAATAAATGGCTACAAACAACTAAAGGATTAAATCTTCTCACATATCCAATAATTAGCTATGTTCAAAACAAAACCGAAGAGTGTTGAAATAGGAGGTACCCACAAAGTAGAACTCAAATTTAAGAAAGGAGAAGTGGCAAACACCTTTATGTACAATTGGAATAGAGGAAAAATAGTAAGCGCCAAATTTAGGAAGGGGGTCCCAAGATGGAAGAGAAAGAAAAAACTTGAAATCAATATAAAGACTAGAAAAGTCTATGGTAGACCGGATTACTTAAAATGAAAAGGGCTAGACCCTTTTATATTATTACTATATATAAGATCTGGAGTCCAAGAGACCTCAATGACATCCAATTATTATAATTAATATTATTGTAAGTTTATTCAATACATCACTAAATTGAAAATAATAATATACTAATCTACTAAGATATTTCCTAATGGACTATTTCGTTGATCCTCCTAGTTTTAACTATAATTTAATTAATAATATTTATGATTCATCATCATCAACATTCATAGCATTATTTTTAACTTTATTTTTTAATTTAATTCAAATTTCTTATTTTTAAATGTTAAATAAATGAGTTTTAAATATTTTACAATTATTTAACTTAAATACTTCTTGGTATTTTATATTTAATGTAAATAATTATTTCATTTTTAAAATTAAAGTTTATTATTTTTTCTATTTAAGTATTCCTCAAATTTAACATCAATTAAACTGGTAAAAACAAATAAATACAACTATTTTAGTTGTTGCATATATTTATATACTTTTTTATTTGTTTGTTTAGTTATGTTTGCTCTATTCTTATTTAGCCTCAATAAATATATCACTTTAAGTGATTTCATATTTAAAGTGGTAAATTACTGTTAATTAACTATTCTTTAACTTAGATTGTATTCCATTTATAATCTTTACTATGATTATTTTGTCGCAAGATTCCAATTGTTATTGTTTGGGATATTAATTTCTAATAAATGGACTACATAAACCTATGTAAAACATGAAAACAAATATATTTAATTTCAAATAAATTTGCTTTGATAACTTTGACAAAAGTAAAATATAAAATAAGTTGTAGTGAGAACAAAATATAATATTGTTATTCAATCAATTTTATGAATATATATTAACCATTAAGAGTAAATTAAAATGACTTAACAATTATTGCTGGTTAACATAAAGTTGAATATTTGTATTAGTTGATCTTCAGTGTCTTATCTCTTACTGGTTCAATTTCATCCCTACTTTTATATAACTTTACGGTTTTATCCAAAGTTGAATCTACGGACTTTAATTCATCAAGCTTTCAACTATGTATGTTAAAATTGCGCCTATCAACTTGAACATGAAATAAATTGGAGTCTTATGTGAGCTAAATAGTATTAACTAATTTTCTTTAAGAATTTAACTGCAAACCTGCTTCATCTCTCTATAGAGTCAATATGCTTTGTCTTAGTAATTATTTGTATTAATCTAAATCTATTACTCAACTTAACAGGATATTTTTTCTTTAGTTTTAATCTTTCGAAAGATATTTTCTTAGTCCTATTTCCAGAATTTTTATATTAATTTTTTGTTGTCTAAACCTATTTTATGGATTTATTTGTCTATTTATTATTTAAATTATATAATTAATTAATTAATTTTTACAAAAACATCTGTAGTCAGTATGGTAGAAATACATTTGAATTTGGAAAGTATTAGTTAAAATTAAACTAAAAATTATTAAATTATTGGGAGTTAAAATTAGCTAATTTTAACGATCTTGGTATTATTCGATATAAAATTCAAGATTAGTTGGATTTTAAAATAGACGGTACTGTTTTATTTAATCAAAGATGTGATAAAACTTGACATTAATGTGAAGGTATGATGAATTAAATTTTATAAGTAATTAATTAAAGTCAAGATATATCACTCCATAAACAAAATAATATAATAACGCCAATTATATAATCTAGCTAATATTCAATTCTTCATCAAATGAAATCAAGATTGCTTAAATCAGCCAACTTTTATTGTCAGCATTTTGATTTATTATTAATTAAATTGAAATTAATTTCCCAATATAGAATGTAATCCTAAAATATCATTTAACTCCAAATGTCTTTGCAGACTACTTCTTCAATTAATTTATCTATCTAATTTATAAATATTAAATCTTGTTTCTAATATAGTTAACTTCTTGTTAAATAGCTATTTCAAATTAGAAACCTAACATCACATGGTTTTTATTTATCAATCTTTAGCTAATCCTTTTTATTAAGTCAAGTTTTCAATGTCCCGAATCATACAAGTTTCCTACTTTTTTAGAAAAGTCAAGCCTTAAAATTCACTAATTGAAATTAGGATCAAAATATTATCTTGCATGATTATTGGAGGTTGAAATGTACATGATCGTCAGATACGCATACTCTTACTCATAATTTTAAATCTTTACTTTTAACTCTTATGCCAAACAACTAGCATTTTATGAGGATTCTATTAGGTGCTGAGACTCAGCAATTCAAGAACAGTCTCTCGTAATATTCATGTAAATAATTTATGAAGAGTAAATAAGTCTAAAATGAAATAAAGAATTGGTCTTAAGCTAAAAATGGTTAATATGTAAACATTTAATTCTCAACCTATTTCTACAAAACATACATTCTTTCAATATATATAGAATGTTTCGTTTAACGACCTATCTCGCTTTCATTCTATTTATAAAAAAAGTACTTATCATATTACTGGAGGTCGACATAAATTGTAAATGTTTGATTTTGGGTTTCATTATCATGAGAACAATGAATACGAGGATACAATGATCTCCTACCCTAAAATAAAGAATTCTCATTATGATCCTTAAAAATCAAAGAATTTCATTTCGTTGACCATAGATTGATTTGAGGCATCTTTTTAAAGACAAAGAAATCTTCTGCCAAATATTCTAAAATTACTAGGCAAGCATTGTTAACTATATATATATATATATATATAGATGTTGTTGTTTTTATGAAATCTTCATTATGCGGATAGTATGGTGGTATTTGGTTGCTTACTCATCAGTCATTATTGATAAATAATAAATTTTCAGGAATTCTTCTCATGTAAAATAAATGTATTATCTGCTTTTACTATATTAATGTAAATATAATCATAAACTTAAATACAATTATGGGAAGAGGTTACAGGTTTGTATGTATGAGAATATATAATTTTTACTTTCATTTTTTCAATGAATTTTTTAATCATTTTTCTTATTTATAGGATTTACTTATCTTTTTACTAATACGCTGACGAGTAATAAGACTTTTTGAATAGAAAACTTTGTAATTCAAAATATTTTAAATTGTTCACTCTGATTTAAGTCAATAACTTATTAATCAGTTTTACCCAATAATGCCAAAACATTATAAATGATGATAATTTACTTTATCAATAGTTCAAATTTATTCACTTATATAAAGTTTTAGATCTCTGTAACTTAAGTAGTTTCATATCATTAATTCATAAATTTATACGACTTAATATTTTTTAATATTTATGATAGATATCTTCCAATAGAAATACAAAGTCGTCTAGTGAAAAAAGCATTCTAATAGATTTCAATTATTAGCTTGTTATTATAAAACATGGGTGATTGATATTTATATTAATTTAAAAGTCTGGATTTTTTATGCTTTTCAAAATAATACATGCCATTGTTGGAGTGCTGTTAATATAAGTATTTGCATTTATAATTTTTTAAACTAATCGTTATTGTACAAGTATAAACTATCAGAAAATTATTGTTCGAGTTCTAAGAACTTCAATTTATTGGCAGTTTGGATTTTTCTGATGTAATTTAGTTAGAAAAGATTAGAAGGTTTGCCTTTTTAGTTGTTGTTGTTGTCATTGTAAATTGCTGTTGTGTTGGTAGTTGTTGTATTTATTTTTGTAAATATTCTAAGTTTTTACATTAATAATATTAAAGTTTTTCTGTAATAAGATATGTATTTATTATGAATAATTTCACATATCGTATGTTTTTTCTGCCATTAAATAATCAATTTATAATTATATATTAATATTGAATTCTACTATTGAAATAATAAAAGTAACTTATCTTTCTTAATAATTCCTCGATAGTTTTATTTATTTGGTATTTATGTTTAATTAAATTTGGAAAGTTATCTTTATTTCTTGAATTTTTTAAATATTCTCTGACGACATTTATTGTTGATGTCAACGCTAAATTCTTTATATCTTACAAAATTTTCTGAAAAAAAGCTGTTTTATATGGCATCCTTTATTTATGATCTCAAAAAGCATTTAAATTTTATTTTATGATATAAAAAAATGAAAAACATATAGATAATATTTTAAGTAGTTATGGATTTTATAAGGTTGTTTCATTACTTAAAATCAAGTAATTTTCGAATTTTACTAAATATATTGATAGATTTACAATAAGAGGAACTTTAGAGATGACAAAATTAACCAAAAGGCGCAATTCTGGTATAAGGTAAAGGAGGTTAGCAATGAACACAGAGACAGAAGCAAAGATTAAGAAGTTCTGGGATTGAAAGATAATAAACATCATATAATTCCGTTAAACAAACAAATGAGATTCAAGAGTAGACTGAGGATTGGACAATCAAACGCCATCAAGAAGTTGAATGAGACCTAAGCTTAGAGGACTAGATTTGACAGTCACGAGGATGGATCTGAGTGTGTCCAAGCAGACCAGATGAAGCCCAAAAGCCTGTTTAACTTGACAGAGGTAACCTGCTAAGGATTTGACAAAACCATCCATACTAAAAAGGGATGGATTTTTCTCAAACAATGAGGATAATTACCATAGCAAGCACTAAGAACAAGATTGATAAAGCTTTGATGAGAGATTCCATGACAGAGAATGGACCCTGTGTTAGAAAAACAAGAAAATTACTGTAAGGAAATAAATGAAGAATGGTAACATGAGGAAATGATTTCAGGAAGACACATTCAGGAAAGCACTCTGGAGGTATGCTTACGCCAGATTGTGGAAGTTTAATTCAGTGAACAAAAGACCTCATAGATGATACTTCCACCAATCGTCCTGAATGACAAAGGAGTAATGCAAGCAGAAAAAACTATTGAGTCAACGAACTGGAAAGTAGAGAATGTGGTGAGAAGATCAAAAGTTAAAGAGCACTATTATCCCAATAAGCTGCCAAAGCAGTATAAAAGGTGCAGAAATTGTATAACACTGAGAATTGTCAAAGAATCAGGAGCTCTGGAAACTTTTTATTCAAGAAAGAAAGTGGGAAGTGGCTTTGATTCAAAAATACCGGGAACAGATCAACATGATCCTAACAGAGATAATGGGGAAAAAATGCAGAGCTGACAAGATTGCCATAAAAAAAGAGACAAACCGAGTGAAAAATACAGAGGATTGTGGAGTGATGACAATTCTAATAACAAACCACTTAGCTTTAGAGAGCTAGTGGGTGAACATATCTTCTAGATCTTCTAGATCTTTGCTAAGGGCTGGATATGCAAGTAGTAGTGCTACCTGATGTTCAACCTGGAAGGAGGCTAATGAATTGGAGATTAGGAAGTAGGGAATTACAATCGAGGAGAAGTCGGTCGAAATAATCAAAGAGAGAGAAAGAAGGAATTATGAAAAATAAGTGAAAAATTTTAAGTTAAATAAAAATCTAATATATGAATAGGAATACTTATTTTGATATGCCAAACTTAAAATCTAAAAACAGTTACTGTGTTGAAACACAATACATTTCATTTGTTGTATAATCTTAATCATTCATCCTCAGCACCTTGTCTTTGTGTCGCTTATGAAATATATGTCAGCTGCTTAAGTCTGCTATAATATAAAAAATTTAGATATGTTTTTTTAACTTACATTTATTGTGAATGACTCGATATCTTCTGCTCAGACATTTTCCCATTTTTGATTAATTTTAATTAATTTCACTTTAATTTAATATTTCCTATTATAAATTGTAAATGATATGCTATAGTAGGCAGGGTTTCAAGAAAACGGACTTAGAATACGAACATGTGCTCACAGATCGACTTATGGGACGAGTTAGTACTAATAAACGGAGTTCAGATGCAAATGGAGCTAATCCGTGAACAGTAAGAGGTGTAAATTCAGCGAAATAACTGAAGAAGGAAAGGAAAATAGAAGAATACCTATTCACACGAACAGTAAAAGGTGGTGAGAAGACGCAGAATGTAACAGGAGCAGGCGGTAACCCCAAATTACTCTAAACCTCACCTAGAAATGACCTTAAGGCATCAGGGAACACAGCTGGATAGGACGCACAATACCAAGAGTTGATATTGAAAGAAGGTGATAAAACTAAATGGACGACCAACCAATAGTACTTGAATGGAGAGGAGCAAGCAGATCACCTAGATGAGAGAAACTGAGAATTCAAGCAGTAAAGAATTACATTTAGCTATTTATAAGCTACTATTATTAATTGTACATTTATCTTACCTTAAGTTATTATCTATCTATGTTGATATATTTCTCATTCTCTATACTAAGATCATTATCAAATTAAAAAAAAGTTGTTTCCTAGTATTGTTCTAAAGGATATGAAAATCAAATTTTAAATGAAGTTTTTCTATAATTATCATTCTTAATAAAAGTGTTTAGCTATTATGCTAATAATTATATTACTCATATTTATAGCATTGTAATTGCTACAATAATAATCTAATAAAACTAGGAATATATTCACTTGACTAGTTGATTAAACAAATGGTAAATGCATATTATCGTTTAAATGAATAATCTAATTTTTCTGGAGCCTTTTTATGACAGCATCATTGATTATTTAATCATGCAACCACAGTCAAGTCTGTTCTTATATATTTTTGGAATAAATTTCATATTTAGAGTTTCTTAAAGTTATAACATCTTTCATTATACTAAGGAAACTATCCTTAAGTTAAGCAGCATCTTCAAAGGAACCATCAGCACTTCTCTTGATGATTAACTCGTTGGTATTCTTCTCAGTAGTACCTCCTTCGTAAACGATTCTAGTTTTGCTTTCTTCATTAATTTACACATTTAATTATTAATAAATATAAAGTTAAAAATAATCATAATAAATTAAATAAAAGCTTATCTAATTCTATATATTATATAAAATAAATAAATATTCAGAACACAGTTAACCTCTAAGTTATACGAGAACTTCTTTAGTTTGCTTTGGTGAGGTCATTTTCAGTGTCAACAATTAGACTGGCTAGCAAGCAATAATCTATATTAGTCGATGACTCTCTTTCTTGTTAGTTATCTCTCATTCACAGCTTGAAACTCTCCACTTTCTATCACACCTAGTTCTTCTCTTAGGATAGCAACAAGTTGCTTGCTATGAGTAGAGGTGTACTTAACTCTTTCTCTGTTACCTGAATCACTCAGATAAATGTTCTAATAAAAACTGTAAGTAGTATATTGAGAATATATAAAAATATTTAAGTAGTATTAAATAATAACTAAGTATTAAGCTAATCATTTAACTTCTTTATGGGAAGACAATAACCTTTACAGTGTTCAAATTGAACTTGATTTTACTGAAGATGGTCTTTGTAAAGTCCTTCACTGACATTTTTGCTTCAATTTGTTTCTGGTTATAGCCGTTAAGTAGTTATCAAATAATGATGAGATGTATACCTAAAATATTGCCTCATTGTTTTTTACAAAATTTATATATTCAAAGTAAAATTACAAAATAAATAATAATAATATATGCATGATATTAATACTAAATTTAAATAAATAATGGGAGGTTATTGGAAGTAATTCAATAAGATTTTCATCTTTTAGTAAGTTTTTTGAAAAATAATAATTCACTGATTCTAATTTATAAAATATAATAAATGACATTAACTTCATTATAAATTGGAGTTTATATTTAATGCTTGAAAGTATTTATATTTACAGAAACTATCACTTTTTTTTGCTAAATATATATTAAAATTATTTTAGTATTTGGGGTGTAAATCATTATTATATTCAATATATTTTTATCAATAATTCTGATCATTATGAGATTTCTTCAACCAATCAATAAATTTAATAATTGTTAAAAACCTTAATGATATATAATTCATGTTTAACTGTAGTTTAATAATATATAAAATCATGTTTATTAAAGTATCTAGAGCAACTAAATTTCAAAAATTATTCACAGACACATTAAATATTAAATATTAAAGTAAAAGTATAATTTTTTTGGAATAAGGAGGTTGTGAAAAGTAAAATCAACTTATAATAATTAAAATAAAGGCTTTTTATTATTGTTAAATTGAATTTAAATAACATGCTGAACTTTAATTATAAATTGACTTTTAATATGTCATTTATTAATAAGAAATTCCTGTACCAAATATTTTTGATATTTAATTAGTATTACTTAAACAAATATTAATATTATATTTTAAAAAATTCTGGCCATTGGAAGCTGTAATTTCTGCTATTTTACCAACCGTCGAAAAAGGTAGGGACACCCTAAATCCACATTTTCAACAGCTGCCTTTTGCTAAATTTAAAACTGGTTCATTGAAATTAGGTTGTCAAGAATACAGCAATCTAGTGCATGAATTTACCCGCTGACGAAAATCTCACCGTTTCACTAGTCAACATGTCATATGAATTATAAATAATGTTCTCCTCTCTAGAATCGTATAGCTCTGAAGATTTCTTAAGTATTTGCTAAACTGGCATTGGTGTGTTTCATACAGTAAATCAAATAATATTGATTGCTTAGTAACCAAAAAGGGTAACTTTATTTGAGAAGATCAACACTTGGTATTGTGCATAAATTTTCTTCATAAGAAGCAACATTGTCTACTTTTTTAAGCTTCAAAAGAATTTATCAAATAAAACATCTTAAACATACGAATTTTCAGTTTAATGCCATAGAAATCATATTGATGCCTAAAAGTTCAAGAGTGGACGAGAGCACTGTTAAGGGAGAAAGTATTATAAATCTTCAAGTGCTTATTGAATTCTCAGTAATTTTACACGAAAAGATTTTCAACTTTAAGAAAATTTAAACAGGCGATCTGGAAATCGTTAAAGCAACTCCACTTCAATTATATGGAATTCATTATTTAGATTAAAGGAAATCGACGTATAGTTAGATAGTGAACGCAGTTTTTTATATAGGCAATATAATATACTCTAATAATCAAAAGTGAGAATTGCACAAAAGACTACTGAAGCTACTTTATATGAAGAGGGCAATGAAATAAAAAATCTTTTTATTTCTCCTCCCACCAAGACACTTTCTTGTCACTTGGTCCACAATTCCTTAAGTTATTCATAAAGATTCGATAAGAGTCTGTATCACTTTCTGGTATTAATTTTTCCCAAAGTTTTGACTCCATTTCTTGAAAAATTAAAGTGTTTAAATCCAATGGAAGTCATCAACTTCTAAATGTTATGAATTCGACAAGAATTGTCAATACAACTTCAAATGAAAAAGAAACATCCCTTTACCTTATAGAAAAGACATAATTAGCAAATCTACTCTTAGTTCTCTATTAAAAAGTTGAAAACAATAGATTAAGTTTGCAGAAGTAGTTTAAGAAGCACATACCTTTTAACCTAATATTCATCGACCTTGATAAAACAGAAGTTAAGCTTGCTATTCGATGATATAGAAAATGGATTCTTCAAAATAATTTAAATTTTATACTCCCAGAACATCATCAAAATCAAAAAATGAATTGTAGCTGACTTATGGAATACTACGGTAAAGGAATACTAAGACATAAATTATAGCAAGACATTGAGTTAAATAATAAACTAGCAAATTTAAAAATGCTCAACATTTTTGAATAAACTTAGTATTAAGAGAACTTCACAAATTTTTTAAAAACATAAATTAATCAAACAAATAACAATATTTTTTTTAAATAGTTCTTTTTTATGATAATTCTTTATCAATTTAATTATTCTCAACTTTTTAAAAATAATTAAACTCAATCAACATTGAATTATTGATAGAACTTGATACATTGATATAATTTTATAAAGAATACTTAGTATTCATAGAAGAATCTTCTTAATTTTAATATTTTAATGATAAAACATTATGCTACATATGTATTAAAGTGCTAATCATTGATTTTTGTAATCTTAAGTTTCTATAAACATTTGTAAAATATTTAGTCATCTTTGTTTCAATAAATATAAAAGATTGAAAATAAATATTAAGATTGAATTACACATCAAAATTAAAGATTTAATACTGATTTTTACGAGGCAATCATATATTTCATAATGAAGTCAAACAGTAAATTATAATAATTTTTTAATTTATTGAGTAGTTTTAAGACTAAATAAACTTAATATTATATACAAAAGAAAGTGTAATTATGATTATTATTTCCATTTATATAAACTTTTTTCCTTTAAGTTTTATGCTCCTAATTCGAATTTCATCAAATTCATTTAAGTAATAAATTTGATAAAAATTGTTTAATTTATAGTGAGAGTTTTTACTCCCTAACATTAATTTTAAAAGCCCATTCCTCCACTTTTAAGAATCAATATATTCATATTATTTAAGTTAACCCATATGAATCTAATTGACTTTCTAATATTTAAATTTATATTTTAATCCACAATCAAAACCCCAAAACCCTTTCAGTAGTTTGATTGAGTTTTTGATTGATAAAAGTAGTCTATTAAGGCATACTTTATTAGAGTTTTAATAGGGTTTATGTAGGGGTTTTATGTTTAAATATTAGTAATTTAAGTGAGTATAACAAGCGAGTTTTTAAAATATTTCACACAAACATAAGCTTAGAGTCATGTGGCAGTTCTCTGAATTTTATCTTTCTAAGTTGATGTTTGATTGTTTCTATTGTTTGTTAATTCTCTTAGCTTGGCTTGATAATAGTTGAGTATGCAAGTTCTCTGAGACCTCCATTTATTTTATTTTTATCGAGATATTGTTTGATTCTCTGCTTAGAATCTCTCTCACCCCTGCAGCTAAAGTAATCGTTTCTTGGCATGTCGCTCTCTATTATTATTACTGCTAGAGCCCAGATATCCCATTAAGTGTCTCCATCTCTCCAATCCTCTCTCTCTCTGGGAAATATCCAGGAGTGCCGTATACATTTCCTTATGCAGAGGCTTGCACTCTTTGAGCTCTGTTGAAGTCAATAATATAAACTCTAAGAGGCTGAAAGTTCATCATGATGTTCTCTGGCTTTAAGTCTCTATGAACATAACCTAGCTTGTGAAGCTCTTCAATCCCCTCAACTATCTGCTATACTATCTAGCTAATTTATCTCTGACATCTATTGTCAGATAAGAATTCTCTGTAAGTCATTTCTAATAAAGGAAGCCTGAAGGCTACACGATCTTTACCAAGTAATATAGCATCAAGCTAGATGATATGCCTGCACTCATTTAACTTTGCCTTTTAAAGAGCATAATACTCATTTGCAAATTCCATTTGGAACTTGTCATCAGCAAGGAAGTAATTGAATGGATATATCTTGTAAGCATATTAGTCATCAGTAATGACTCTCTTCTCTATTTTATCTTCAAGAGTGAGGTAGCTTTCTAGGCAAGAATCTAAGTCAATAATTTTTAATATAGGAATCTTCATTGCCTCTATTTTAACCATGATTTTATTGATCTCAGAGACTGGAAAGTTCTTGACTGCTTTCTTCATTTTTACTTACTTCTAGACTTCAACTCTAAGAGACTCCACTAGATTTCTTGATCTTCTATTTTAGAGGAATCTATTCCCTGTAGGTTCATGAATAAAGACAAATCTTTAATTGTGCTTTTTCTTTAAGTACACTTTGAGGTCTCTAGTATGAGAATATGGCTTCTCACAGAACTCACAGACATACTTCCCATCTTTCTTTTAATGCTTGAGATATAACCTTGGCATATCGTTTGTGTATATCTCTCAAGTGTCTTTTATAAGTTGACTTGTAAGGGAAAACTTTATTGCATTCTTTGCATTAATAGTCAACTTTGGCTGGTATTTATTAATGCTCTATGGCTGGTTGTTTAACCTCCTCCTCAATTTGCACAGCCTCTTTAATGACCTCCTACTTCATTTATATTTAAATCTCAAAGCTAGACTGGTCAAAGTTGTCATAAGTAGGCTCCCACTGAGTGACTGTACCAGCGTCTCTGGTCTCTACTTTTCTTGGTTGCTGGAATGATAATTTTTATTGACTTTATCCAAGTAATGCCGCTCTTCTCAAAAGGTTAGCGCTCATTTTAGTTTGCTGATATATTTTATTATAATAATGATAAAATCTACAGAGATAAATTATTATAGTAGAGTATAAGACACTCTGTTAAATCCTTTGCTGAGAGGAAACAAAATTAATTTATCATAAAAGACTGTAAGTTGACAAATTTTATGAGAATTTTATACATTTTAGTAAATTAAAATACTCCTAATGAAGTTTTGTTTCTCTAGGAGGTCCTCCAAATCAAGTTTGGACTTAATTTGGAGGTAAAATTATTAAGCATTTTTAAATTTAATCTGCTCCTAATTAAGTTAAAACCTTAAAATTTAATTCCTAATAAAGTTCGAACTTAATTTGGGAGACCTCCTAAAATAATTAAACATTATTGATAAAATACAATTGAATCGGGGAAATGTGAAAATTAAAATACAAAAGTAATTATATAATTATTTACGTCTCATTTACTATGCGTTTTGTGTTATATGCGAAAAGTGGTCAAACTGCTACTTATTATTACGAAATAGTCACTTTTATTAGGTTTTTGTGTCAAAATATACATGCATCATTAGGAACGTCTCTAAAGTGACCAAATTCTGTATTTTAAGTCAAAATGACTAACTTTGCTATTCGTGGTCAAAATTTCTGAATTTGTATATTTGTCTCTCCCATTTGAGCAGAGTGGTCAAAAGTGGCAAAAGTGCATGATTTTAACTAAAGTGCAAAGAATAGTGGTCAAAGCTGAGATTTGCACCAAAAATGACCAGAGTGCATGATTTGCACCAAAATGACCAGAGTAGTAGTCAAAATCTCAAAATCGCAGTTTTTACTCTGAATTTTGAGTCACTTTTCACAAATATGCGGTGACCAAGCCAAATTTGGAGCAGGATGGTAAAAAATCTTAAAAATCGTTGTTGCTGGTCAATTTTTGTAAATTTCTGTGGTCATAATGCTCAATACTGCAGCAGTACCTGCAAATCGAAACTGGCCAAAAAAATCGAGCAGAAGGTGCAAATTTGCTAGGTTTGTGCTGAATTTCTATCAAACTGGATAGCATGATACTCCATCTCCTCACTCACCAACCCATTAAATTCTTGAAATACTGATTTTAAACAAACTTTTGTCCATTATAGCCTATGTTGTTCAACACCTCTGGTGTTCAACTTGAGTGTATAGTAATTTGGTATATAGCGTTAGATTGTACAGAATTTGATGCCACTCGTCAAGAATTCACACTTATGAGCAGACTTATGCAAACTGCGATTTCGAGTAATACACATGCATTTATAGATTAATTTTAAGTACAGTATTAATAACAGCAGTAAGAGCAGCAGTAATAGTATAAGCAGTAAAAATGACAATGCATTAGGTATAAGCGCTGATAGAAATTTCAATGAATGATGCAATTCTTGTTTTTGAGTAGAATCTCATACAAGCCATACCTCAGAGTATGCATCCATTTCTTGATACTAAATGCCCAGAGTCCTCGAACATCATCCTCGCTCATGTTTTTTATTATTTCTTGGATACGTTTGACCAGCTGCACTCTATAAGTTTGTTAGGAGAGTATGATTACTTGCTAATGATGTTCTGCTGCTTGAGGTTCTTCTTGATGTATGCAAACAACTATTCGATTGGGTTGAGCCAGGGCGAGTATTCTGCATTGAAGAGTACGTTGACTTTGAAGCGACGAGCGGTCGCAAGCATCTCAGAATACTTATGAATTATGGCATTATCCATTAATAGCACCACCTTCTTATTGCATAGATCTTTGTCAGTTCTAATACATCTTAGCGTCTGATATATAAAGTTTTCGAATAGCACTGAATCGAATGCTCCTTCAATTATTTGAGTGGATATCACTCTATCAACT
>ARYC01007894.1:0-13896 GCA_000711775.1 Oxytricha trifallax
CTGAGTTTGGATTTGCAGAAAATTCTGCATCATTGCCTGAACTTCTTCTCTACTCATAGGCATTTTAACGATTAGACTTTACTCTCTTCTAGTAATTTCCTTTTTATTTTGGAAAGATTAATGTTCATTCAATTGGTAAAAAAGAATAATAAATCCTCCTTCTTCATCATCTGAGAAATCAAAGTAAACATCATTCCAGGCTCCACGAGCTGGTGCTGAACCACAGGGTTATCCAACGAGATGTGAGCTGCTACCAATCAACTTCTAATTATCTTAGAAATTTTAACTCATCATGCCATTCTGAGAAAAGCAGTTTACTTCTGTACCGATAACATTTTGTCCTTCCTTTATAAAATTTCTAAACCAAAACATACCAAGAAACCATATTTCTTAAATGATGATAAATTTAGATTAATTTCTTCCCAGTTTAAAACTTCATCTTCAAAATCATCTTCCGCATAGTAAGTATTTTGACTTGAAATGTCCACTCCGTTCAAGTAGAATTCTTCAACTTGAGAAGCCAACTACTCGAGCTACTTAGAGCCTGAAACGCATATCTCCTTCTTCTGAAACCAGTAAGTTCTGTCCTTGCAGCACTTGCAATGCATAGTAATTTGAAAAAGAGAGTTTCCACTGACAGTCTTCTTAAAGCCTACGATAGAATCCACAAGGTGCTGTTAGGAATTGAATTTCAATGTCAGACCTTCATCCTGGCTGACTATGTGAGAGGGGGAAAGGGTTTCTGGGTGCATGTCCATTATCATTTAAGATTGGGTCTGACTTTGGTGAGTGGGGTAGGTTGAGGAATTGTGAGTGGCGTATGCCTAGTTGTTATTATAACATGTAAATATATTCATCATTAAAACTCAAATCAAAATAATTTAAATTGTAATCATACAATAATGTTACTAGTATTTGTAGTATTCAAAGTTTATAATACGTTCATTTCTTTAATCTATTATATTGGGAAAATTGAAAAGCATTCTAAATGAAAGCTGTATAGGAAGAAATGGGGCTGAGGAGGCATATCTGAACCAAAGCGATATTATCTGAACCAAAGTTATTTTTTTATTGTTTAAGAAAGTTAGCGTATCTGCTCAGGGTCAAATTGGGGTTGAAGAACACGAATAAAGTATTTTTAATTACGAGGGATTAACCTATAGTGCTAAAAATACAAGAACTTAATTTCAATTTTATCATAAAATTACATAAACTTTTTTTTTTCTTTTCAAAAATTCTTGTAAAACTTATACATTTTTAAAGGCATAACTTATTAATATTCATATCAATAGGTTATCTACAATATATAATTAGATTAGAAATGCTTAATTTAAATAATAAATGTTATATACAAGTCAATCATCAATGTGAGATAACCAATTGATATGAATATTAATAAGTTATGCCTTTAAAAATGTATAAGTTTTACAAGAATTTTTGAAAAGAAAAAAAAAAGTTTATGTAATTTTATGATAAAATTGAAATTAAGTTCTTGTATTTTTAGCACTATAGGTTAATCCCTCGTAATTAAAAATACTTTATTCGTGTGGCTTACCCAATTTGCACAAACTTATTTAAACAATAAAAAAATAGCTTTGGTTCAGATAATGTCGCTTTGGTTCAGATATGCCCCCCCCAAGAAATCGATTAATTTTCCTTAATTTTATAAGATTTAATTGCTACAATAATTATACAAAAGTTAATTATTTTAATCCAATCATAAATTCATCAAGACAATTAAAAAATATAAAATTTAAATATTATTTCTTTACTTTTTTTTGTATAAATAAAAGCATTTGGAGTTTACATTTAATCAAGCAATCGCACAATAACAGGACATGATGTGGTGTCCCACTGCAGACTGTAAAAATGTACTAGTTATCGAAGAAGGTGTCAACGAATTACATTGTGACTAATAATTTAATTATGAGTTTAATCATCAAATTTATAGTTATTATGATTTTAATTAATATCTATAAATTTATTGGGTTTCAATAAAAAAGTTAAATAAATTATTTTGACTAATAAAAAGCAAATTTGTTTGTAATTTAGTAAATTAAAAAAATGGGGATATTAAAATCATATCAATTTATAAATATGAATTATAAATAAGAAATTTTGATTTATTTTTATAATGTAAATTATAATTTTTACCTCCAAATATTGGATTATCTGTAATTATTATCATATCTGAACAAAACCAAATTCTTATCTATAATCATACTTTTTTGGCTAGACATATAAAATTTTTAGAGACAATTTATATAAAGTTAAATTTCTAAGGAAAATAAATAAATCTTTTTTTTTTAAATAAATTTTTATTATGTATTGTTGTAGCTCAAGATTTAAAATATAATTCTAAAAAATTAAATTAAAAAAATTCATTAAAGTGTAATACTATAAATTATACATCATATTAAATTTAAATCTTTTAATACTTAAAAACAAATAATTATGTTTGAAAATTTGTAATCAAATATATTTAATTTTATATAAATTAATCTTATCTTATAATTTTTTATTTGTAAAATGCTAAAACCTTGGAAGTACAGTTACATTTTATTAATATAAAATGAAATAGAAATAACAATACAACATTCCCATGATTTTCTATCTAAAATGTATTGACTTTTTTAAAATAAAAAATGCCTTCATTCTTCAAACATAATCATTGTTAATTAAATAAAATTAAGTTTCCCATATTTTTATAAATGTTTTAGTGTTTTAATGCAATAAAGACTACTGTGGATAATGTAAGGTGGAGTATCATAAAGAGAGAACATGTGCTAATTCTAAGCGAAACTAAAAGACAAGGAATTCTGGAATTTGTCAAAGGCAATATTCAAACAATGCCCCTTCTGTTAATTGATATATAATTTATATTAAACATGTAATAATAATATATTTTTATTGTTAATTTTGGGTTGAGAAATCGGAAGGGTGTGACCATATGACTTGCAAGTGCAAGAAGGAATTCTGCTATAAATGTGGTGGCGTGTATCGTGCTTGCGAATGTAGTAAGTTAATTATTCAAAATATTGTCCCAGTGGTTAAATGAGATAATGCAAATGCTATAAGAACATTTACTCAATTTCTAAGCTCTTATATTGCTAAAAAAAGATAACAAATTTATAAAAGTACTAATATAAGAGATACACAAATTGAATGAGGAATGAATAAAAATATAATAAAAAGTAAAATATTTAATAAGTATATAATATATTTAATAAAATTTAATTAATTTAGAGAGAGTGTCGCATTAAAATTATAATAGGCTATAAGTTTTACAAATTTGCTAGTTTTACCCAAATGAAAACAATAAATGCTATTTTGTTTAATTTAATTACTCTGACATAATTATATTCAGTTTAATAATGAATAATAATGATTTTATTTTTTTACTTTTAATCTGTTACTACAATATAGAGATAAAAATTATCGAGGGAATTAATAAGTCTATATTGTATATTTAAACAACTAAATGAGTCTTTTTATAGACTAATTTATTCCCAGATTTCTATAATATTATGAGCTTTTTTATTCATTTTTGATACACACTTTCACATTAATAAATAATTCATTTATTATATAATAAACAATTTCTAATAACTCATAATTTTATAGCGAAGGAAAATTAGAGACAAGAAGCACTGAGAAGACAGAGGTTTTAAGAAGCCAGAAGAATAGCTAGAATTAAAAGAGCAGAACAGCTTAAGAGAGAACAAGAAAAAGAAAAATAAAGGTAATTATTTCAGATATAAATCTCTTTCTTTCATCTTTAATTATGGAATCCTTCACATATCTTAGCAGATAAATCATCTAAATTTTCACAAATAATTTAACACTCGGGGGGAAGCTTGCAATTTCCCGCTCCCCCCACTAAAATTTTCTGCACCCTTTGGTAGTTTCCTGCCATCAACATTGATACTTATTTTATTTGGGAATAAAAACATATAAATATCAATTTAAATTGCCATATCTATTTAATAAACAACTTTTTCTAATATATTAATTTCAAGATATATATTTATACTTAGTCTAGTTATATTATATAAAACTAATTGTTGTGAATAAATAATTAATCTGATGTTCACTATAATTGAAATATTATATGATGCTTGATTATAAATAATTAAATCATAAGTGATGATAAAGATTTTGAGAAATTTATAAATATTTTATTATTTTTATGTATGCGGCAGGAAACACCCCCTAACACTCTCTACATAGATAAATATTGCTTAAAGAAAGAGAAAAGGAGAAGCACGAACTCTATCACAAATTACATAAAACTGGGGAAATTCCTTCGGGGACACACACCAGGAACAGTATAAAGAAAGTGCTAGAATATATAGAGAAAGAAAAGATGTTACCGATTAAGAGAAATAATAGAAAGTGAAGAAATATAACAATAAGTTGTAGTAGATACAAATACAAATCAGTAATTATAGTATATAATCTATCAATCAAGAAGAATCTTAAGTATGTTTTATGTTATTAACAGAAAATTATTATTTTATATTATAATTTATTCAGTTATTAAAGAGATTTCTTATAATATTTCTAAAAATACTATACTAAATTTAATTCTTAATTAATTAAATACTTTTTATTGTTAATTTTGGGTTGAGAAATCGGAAGGGTGTGACCATATGACTTGCAAATGTAAGAAGGAATTCTGCTATAAATGCGGTGGGGTGTATCGTGCTTGCGAATGCAGTAAGTTAATTATTCAAAATGTAGTGAGCTCAAACTAATTGAGTCAGAATCTGTTTCAAAACAATAATAATTATTCAAGTTACAGTCGCAATTATAACAGTTACAACCCTTATCGAAGATAGCGATATTCTTATTCTAAATATAATAATATAGAAATATAAATTTAAGTCAAAAATAGTAAATAAACACAATTCAACTTAATTGTTAGTATAAGAGACATAATATATATTATTCGAATCATTTTCATAAATTAAAAGAAACAAAGTTACTTATATGCAAAATAGGTAATATAAATCTTATTCTTGAGTTTACAATTATTCATTGCAATCAAGTGTATGATAGAATCGCTTAAAACTAAAAGTATATCAGAATAAAAAAGCTTTTTAATCAACAGATATAGTTATAAAAACGATATTTTAAAATGCTTTCTATTATTGTATTAGAAAGAGTAGAAATCGTAGATATTGATAAGTTGTATACTATTATTAACCCTATTGAAACCTTTCCATTTACAATATGTTTTTTTCTTTCCACTTCCCAAAACATCTAGTCTTAATTAATTTCTAAGAAGAATGTTTAAGTTTAATTCATTCTTGAAAATCAGTGTTTAATCCATAATTTTATAGCTAAGGAAGCGTAGAGACAAGAAGAGCTTAGAAGATAGAGAGTTATAGAAGCCAGGAGACAAGCTACCTTGAGGAGATAGGAAAGAGTAAAGAGATAGAAAGAGAAAGAAAAGGAGAAGCAATTATTCAGATATTATACTATAAATGCTGTAAACTTATAGTTTCTTGAAGTCTTTATAATCGTAATAGGGATATCTATTACTATATATTATTGAAATTATTGCTTAAACAGAGAGAAAAGGAGAAGTACGAGTTGTACGAGAAACTGCAATAGAATGGCGAAATACCTCAGGGTAGACACACCAGAAGCACCATAAAAGCAGTGCTTGAAATAATTGAAAAAGATAAGATGTTGCCTATTAAGAGAGGAAATAGATAATGAAGCTTCATAATTATATATAAATAACCTAAATTTATTGATTGAGTATTCTAGATGTGTGATCTATCAAACAAAATTAGTCATAAGAATTGTTTTATATTTCTAGAAATTATTTTCATAATAATTCTATTTTGATGTACTTCCTTTTGGAATATATTAGAAATTTCTAATTGCAAATATTAATAATTAGCTTTAATCTATTTTAAAAATGAGTAAGAAACGAAATCAAATCATCATTTTAACTAATCACAAATCTTTCATTACAAATATGAATTCTTAACTAAATATTATTTTATAGGAAGGAAAGCATAGAATATTCATGAATAATTTAAAGAAGAGGAAGCCAAATCAATAGCATTCATGCAGAAACTTACTTAAATCAAGAAATCAAATAAAGAATCAAAAGAGCGTACAGTTATCAATCAACATAAATTAGAGTGGTTCAAGAAATTCAGATAGTCGCAGAAGAGAGAGTAAGTATCAATATTTAACAACATTTATTACTATATATTCTTTAATATGTTATGTAAAAATGTTTCTACTTTGGAGATATTATACTATATTATATTGAAGTCTAGAAGTAAAAATATTTATGAAATTCTTGTAGGAAATAATTAGAAGAAGAATTGAGTGAATTTATAACAAAAAACTAGAATATGACTACAAATTATGATGAGTCAAAATATCTACATAATTAAGTTGATTCTTATCAGTAGTCCACTTTTGATCAGTCCACTATGATAAAATTAAATCAAATATATTAATATTGTAGTTTAATAAATAAATATGAGAAGTTTAATGAATGAAAGTGAAGATAACGGCATTGAAAATAGTTAGAGATTGGATTAAAGCAGTAGTTCAAATGTGCTATTTCTGACTTAGCCACCTCAACCTAAGATCAATCAAGTAGTTATTTCAGCTAGAGCTCATTAAAACATACATTTGAATATATTTTCTTTTCAAAATTAGCATTATATTAATTTGTGTTCAATATGATTTTTCCTTATTCTCATGTTAGCTAATCCCCTATAGATAAGTTCTCCTTATAAGACCTAAAAACAGAAGCATATCACATGGAAGTGGCTCGTTCAGATTTCCAAAAACAGCTCTTCTAGTCAGTATTCGGTGTGAAATCCTACGTAAATTCAATAAAAGAAGACTTGAAAACCATGAAAATGAAGCCAAAGAATGCTCCTCAAATCAAGCTAGAAATAGAGAAGAAACGTCAAGAAATAGATAAATTAATAGAGTAGATGAAGAGTGGGTTTGACTAGATCGGGAAGGAATTGAAGAAAGAAATGGGGGATGTTAATATCGAGATGGGCTACCATAGATAAGAGTTGGCTGATATACTCGGATTTGAAGATCAAGTTAAGGGATAATAATAATAGTATTAAAATGCTTAGAATCTTAAAATATTTTTTTTTTTAATTACCTATTGAAGGGGTTTTTATAAATATATTTTTAAGGGGTTTGATTTGGAATTTATGACAGATGAGAGCATTGACTTTTTGGATATTTATGCTTAATTCTTGGGAGATTAAATTATATATAATTTATTTCAAGATGAAGAATATTGCAAAATGAAAGAAAACTATGAAAAAGCCCTTGCAACTATGCATGATATCAATACGTTCGTATAATTAAATTGTATAGTATTATATTATACATTAGAAATGGAACGCTTTAGAATGAATGAGCCAATCACCTACGAAGACTTACTAAGTCAATATGGACAACAAATAATTTTGAGATTTTAAGCAGTTCATGATAGTTACTTGAAACAAGGAAAATCAAGAGAGAAATATATGGAGAGGATAGCTTTGGAGTTTAGAGATGAAAAGACAGTCAATAAACCTGATATTGAACTTAATTTTTATAATACTATACTATTAATAATATAAAAATGAGTTTTGTTTTTAATAAGAGAACTATTAGATTCATACTTCGAGCATAAGAGATGGTTCAAGCAGAAATCAAAGGCTCTCTTCAGAGACTGGGAAAGAGACAAAAAAGAGCTTAAAGATAAGACTGTCAAGCTAATTGAATAATTTTTATATCTAAGTAGTAAAAATAAATTTAAATTTTATAAGGGAATAAGAAGTAGAAGAGAACAAATCAAAATTAATGAAAGAATTAGAATTATATAAAGTAGAGAGTTAAAAAGAACAGAAAAATAAGGTATTAGACGAGAAACGAAAAGAATACGAGGATAAAATCAAAATTATAAGGGAAATTGAGTTTGAGAAAAAGAGATAGGAAGAAGATGAAAAGAGATAGATCACCCCTTATTTTAATTGACTATAAAGATAGTTTTTATAATTTTCATAATAAATTCATGATATTTCTTATCAAATTTTACTATATTATAGTGAAATAATAGATAGAAAGAAGAAGTACAAAGGAAAAGAGCAGAAGAGTCTAAATAAGTAGCAGTTTAATATAAACAAGAAAAAATTTAAGAAAAGTAGTAAATGTCAAAGCAAGAGAAAGAACGCGAAGAAGAGGAAAAACGAATCCTATAAGAAAAGTTAAAAGAAAACAAAGAAAAAGTAGATTTAATTCAATAGAAAGAACTTGAAAAAGTTGAAGAGAAGCATAAACTTATTTAATAGAAAGCTATGGCGAATAAGTTATAATAAGAACGCTTGGATAAAGCAGTTGAAAAGTACTCATTTAAATATTTATAAGTAAAAATTAAACAATAATAATTGATTTCAGATAATACAATCCTACAGGCTTAATTTAAATTTAATTAATCATTTAGACCCTAGGTTGAAGCAGATTAAGATAGATTGATTAAAGAGACTGCAGCCAGAGAAATCAGGAAAATAACAATAAGGGACAACGCTGATCAAGTGAATCTCTTCCAAAATCCAGGATATACAATCGATGGTCTCATGAAAGATATAAGGTATAAAGTCAGTACAGCATTGGCTGAGGCAGGATTATAAAATACTTCATATGGATAATAAGTCCTCAAGGGTTTAGCTTCTGGAGGTATATAACCGAGAAGTGATATGTTAGGGAATAAGTATTGATATGTGAAAGTTAACAAATTAAGTGAAACATTAATTTAATAAGTCTTGTTAATAAATCCTACTATAATTATCACAAAGTTAAAACGTTGGTTTTTCTGTTAAGAAGACTATCGCAATCTCTCAGGGCATCTCTCAAGCTCTACTCTTCTTTTGTGGTTTATGGAGCAGTTTAAAACATATTCTTTCCTGGATTACTTAAGAATATCTCTGGTGTAAACCAATCCTCTGTCACTTTATATTCCACATTTTGGTCTCCACCATCATCTAAATTTTATTGTTCTATAACTGGGATTCCGTCTCTATGACCATCGAGAGCTTTGAGTTTTGGGATACCCTCAAACACCTTTTTCCTATAGTTTTTGACTGAACATACTGGATTGGGGTTTTGGAAGTTGAATTCTTGCAAGTAAATGACTTTAATGTTCACAAGGCTAGGACCAACAGTTTCCAAAGTTCTCAAATCTCTGATTTAATTGCCTTGTAGTTCTATTTTTTCCAAAGCTACACAACTTTTCAGGGCATCAATCTAAGTCAATTTATTGAAACTTAAATTCAAATGCTTCAAATTGATTAAAGCTTCAATCCCAGAAATACCACTGAGATTGTTATATGAGAGATCAAGCATAAGTAAATTTGTGCACTCTGGTATTGATCCAATTGCATTAATTTATTTCTTGGAGAGGTCAAGCAGAAATATGGTGTTTAAATCGAATTTCTGAGCGAAGGTTTTTATGAAGAGAGGAGTTATTTTTCTTTCTGCACTTCTTTCCATTGTGATTAATTGAAATTACTTATATAAGTTTGAATATTAAATTTATGAAAAAAAAGTTTAGCTCTTTTCTTAAAAGTTACTAAATTGAGTAAAAACATTGTAATATAATTCTTACTTTGTTTAAGTGCCATGACAAGGCAACAAGGAGACTAAATTTTATTTAAAAACCGTTTATTTTTATTTTGTAAATATAGAATTGTTTCATATAATAAGTGTTTGTTAAGAGTTAAGAAATACATCTTAGGAAAATATTTAGGTAATTATATAAAATGAACAAAGCTAAGAGATGAAACGATGTTATTGTTAAATTATTATACATAAATCCATCTTGCTATAAATTTATAAGTTTTATTTAAGAATTTTCACAAGAATTTCCGCTTCTTCAAGCGAAGGTCTTCTTGGTCATAATAAAGTAGAAATCTATAAATAAATTATGTTATGAACTCAAATTTATTAATTTCAATTGCTAATCTTATAATATAAACAATGCTGATAATTAATTATGATTTATCTTCGAAGGTAATTTCCTCTCCGTTAGATGCAGCTCTTTCAAGCATTTCTTTCAATTCATCGGTTGACATGGTTTCTCCGAGTTCCTTGGCTACTCTGCGCAAGTTGTGAATATTAATGGCTCCGGTTTTGTCATCGTCAAACAAGTCGAAGATGCGAGAAATGCCCTCTTTAGTCTCCTTGTTGCCGAGCTTGGCAGTGATGGCATCGGAAATTAGTCGAAGTTAATACCTCCTTGGTTTTCTTGGGTATCCAAATCAGCGATCATTTAGAAGATAGTTGGGAATAATAGTTAAAATAATATATTACGATTACTACAACAATTAATACAACTAGGATAGTTGGGTTTTTAGATTCAAAGCCGAGTGATTGCATGGCTGCTTTTAATTCTTTGGGGTCAATCATACCTGAACCATCAGTATCGAAGAGGTTGAATGCTTCCTTGATCTCTTCAATCTCATCCTCAGTGAGGCCTGGGCGTTCGAAGGCCTTGCGTCTGATTGGGGACTTTTGAGCACCAGCTCCACCTAATTTCTATTGCTGCTTGGACATTTCAAAATTCAAATTTAATTTATTATTGATAAATGATTACTATAATTCATATTAAAGTTGCGATTCAATCATTAAAATCTCAAAATACCATCAATTTTAATAAAAAAAGATATAAATAAATAAATTTCATTTTTTTTATCTTACCATAAATCATTGAAATATTAGATGATTTATCTTAACACGATTTATCGGCATTTCTCTAATGCCCTCCAAATTTTATTAAACAGTTTTAGGCTGTTATTATTAATATTCCAAGTCTTATAATTTATACATTAAAGCTTATTCTTCCTAAAAATCATCATCTTCAAAATCACAGCTTTCAAACTTAATTTCTTCTTCTCTAAGTAAATTATTATCTTACTATAAATAGTCGACATAAATAAAAAATATAAATAGTATACAAATATAATAAATTATTATTTTTTAATGAAATATGATTGATTAAATCTTAAAAACTAAATAAAAATTCTATAAATATCTATTTCATTAAACCATTCTATTTTTCCATAGCTTAGTATATTATTCATCATATATTTATTCACTTTGCCTTTAGAGTAATCCTGTATCTTCATCAACAAGTAATCTTAATTATAATAATTTTTTAATTATGATTACTGAGTTATCTCAAATTAAATAAATTATTCAATATAATATTCAACATTAATTACAAATTAAACCATAAATTAATAAATTAGTATTGGCGAATTAGAATTAATAGACTTAACAATTATAGAGACATAGTTAGATCCGAAAATCAAATCACTCTACTGTTCTTCAACTTAATATCGAATGAATGCTACTACAAAAAGTTTAGCAAAGCTTTAGAAGATACATAATTGGACGAATAGTAAATAAACTTTCCATAATCACTGTTGCAAAAAACTAAACTATGTCCTTTCGGTGTGGTAGCTTAAATGCCCTTACTTGAAATGGTAACAAATAAATATTTGTAGCTTTTTCTAGATGCATCTTATAAATATTGCATGCTATATATCACCTTTTTATTGATCCGAATTACCTTAGTAGACTAGCAAGCTCTTCTATAAGGGGATTTCTAGCACTATCTCGTTATAAACTCTTTGCTACCAGCAGACCCTACAAAAGCAATAACCATTACAGTGCTTGGCCTACCTCATCTGGCTTTAGTCCAATGAGCTCTATAACAAGATAATATTAATTTGATTTATGAAAAATTAAATGAAATTTTTAATTTATATCAATGAATACTTCTTGTAGACTTGTAATGCGATTCTCTTTTTCGCTTAATTGTTGATAAAAGAGGATTTTTTGAAACTATAAAATTTTTAAAATGCACATACTTAAAGATTTAATTTTATAGATTTTATTATATAAAATGAGCTTTTTACAGCTTTAGTAAGACCACTAAAATCGTTGCTTTCCCTCATTAGCATTTTTGCATACATTTAAATTTAATATAGATAATTATAGTAATAATAAAAAGATTTAAAAATATACACTTTGTCTAAATCTGAAAGTTTCCCAGGAATCTAAACTAGACTTATTAAGTATTTATATAAAGATCAATTGAATAATTTGAACTTAAGAATCAAAAATATCAGAAAAATTCAAAATTATATGTAAAAAATATTTTTTGATTTAACTTAAAGTTATGTGAAGTAAATCAATTAATATTAATTATACTTTATCTTAACTAAATCTTATAATGGGCTTTAGTATCGATGGGTTATGACAATCAAATTTTAACGAATAATCGATAAACTTAATAAAAATTTGAAATTATGTGTGTGAATTTTTCGTATTTATTTTATCAAAATGAAGCTCATCTATAAAATAAAAAGCACTCTAGTAAATCTTTAAACATAATAAATAATTATTATTATATAAATATGAGTTTATGCAAAGTTCTTAATGAAATACTCCACGATATTAAACTAATATTGGTATAAAATATCTCAAATTTATAGTATTTATAGTATAATATATTTATTATAATTTTACATAAAAAAGATATTAACGTGCTCAATAGTTACTTCAAGGCTTCTATTTTATTATATTAATATTGGAGTGGAAAAAAAGGCATCAAAATATGCAAAATAAGTTTGATATTTTTACCCAAAAATTTTGAAAATTGAAAGATTTATAAATTTAATGTCAAAAAAATATTTCCATTTAATTCAATAAGATTGATAATTATCATTCAAAATTAATTATTTGGTTTAGTTATTATTATTTTGATTGTTTCAATTTTAAAAACTAAATAAATTGTAATATTGAATCTTTAAAATTTGTATTAATTAAAAATAAATAAAATCTACTGGAAAATTAAGTCATGTTAAAAAGATTAAGTTGAGTGTTATAGATCAATTAAATTAAAAATATCTGTAAAAAATTCTTAAAAATCAATGATTTTTTTAAACAAAAAAATCATAATTTTGCTCTTAATAGGAAAGCATTCATAGTTCATAATTTCCCTTAAATCAAAACATCTCCCGAAGACCTTAAGGATATTAAACATTAGAACGTCAATCATAAATCTAAAACATTTAAAATATTTGATTTTAATACTCTATATGCAAATAAAAATTTATGGCAAAAACAACAATTTCTTAATAAAAATTATTTTTTATTATCTAAATTATAAGAGTTAAGAGGATTAATTTGTTCGATAATAATAATAATAATAATAATAAAATTAATAGTTTCTACATGTCTCTATGATTACAACTACCCTTTACAGAAATAGTGTTTTATTACAGATATTAACATTAATCCAATTTTTAAAATATCAATTGTAATCTGTTCAGGACTTCATAAAATAAAAAATATTTTAATTGATATAAAAACTTCAGAAAGAACTTTATTAGTAATTTTAGAGTTCAATTTCTTCATTTCATCTTCAAAAGCTAACAGAAATTCGTTGTATAATGGGTAAATTGAAAAAATATTATTTTTAATTAATTGTTATTTTGAATTCAGTTTAAGTTTCATAAATGAGATCACATAAATAGAGATATATTGTATCAATATTGAGTATATAAAATATTACTGTAAATATTAAAAATAGATTAAGTGATAGATATATATTATTTGTACTACTCTACTAATGGATTGATATTTGATCTTCATCACTTATGAATTCACATAACTTATATATAAAATTTAAATATATTAAAAAATTAACGTCATTGTTATTTATCTTGCTAACTCATCTTAATCAAGTGAATTAAAAATTAGTTATATTTATTTTTATGATAATTATTTATAGTATATAAAATGAATTGACATAGTATTCTTTGATTATTTACTTGAGAATTG
>ARYC01007895.1:0-20335 GCA_000711775.1 Oxytricha trifallax
AAGCCAGCTTCCTCTAAAGAATTTTAAATGTGACTTATATATTCATTAACTTAACTAAAAAACTTATTTATATATATTCACTCTCCCTTCTTTAGCACACTTTTAAGCCAACAAATTATCTACTCTCTTCGATGAGCTTTTAATAAAGTCTACTGTATCGATAGGTATGTCATGCATCAAGTGATATAGCAGCAGTTTCTTGTAATGACCTTTTAATATTCCCCAGTAGAACTCAATTCCATTAAACTATGGACTGTAAGGAACGTTGAACACTGGCGTTATTCTAAGTTGTTCATAACTCTTCCTTGTTTATTTAGTCTTATGACAGAAAGATTATCAACGAATAGTATAATCTCTTATTCAGGGTACTTCTCACTCAGCTGTTCTAAGAACCTTATATACTACTCTGTCTTAATAGAGCGAGGATGAATAAGATAAGTTTCTAAACCGTATCCTCGCTAATTCCTCCAAGAATAGCCATTGTTTATACCTTGACTTTCTAGTCATATACTTCTATGTTGCTATGCCTCTAATACCAAGACTTCTAGATGAAGTGTTGAATGTAAACACAGCCTCGTCAGCATGAATAAACTTAATATTATTCAATTAGGCTCTCTGCATTTAATTATAAATATAATTTAAGTTGTTGTTGTAAAATGGCAGAGTGAAATCAATTACTCTCTTGATACGATTTACACCTTTGTAAGAGATACCGTTTCGTTTATAAATGTTTGCAACAGACTATGCAGAGATCTTCAACTCAGGGAACTGGCGATGAAACATAATAGCTCGTTAGTCGAGAGAGAAGTGAGCCCAATACTTCAAAGTTTTTTCATTAATAAGATAGTCAATATGCTTCTATAGAAACTTAGATTTCCTCTTAGGCTAAGAATTCAGCTATTATTGCTTTAATTACACAGCTTTCAAGCAGTGAGAACGAACAGTTGAGGGACTACGCTTTAAGAGCAGTGCAATAGACTTATAGTTCAGTACTGGTTTGAGTTATTCACTATACATATCGCATCCATAACGCAGTTTAAACACTAAATCTATATACTCTTCATCATAAATAGACCCCAAAAGCTTGTAATTTTAGTCTCGCATTTAATTAATAACCCCAACCCCTAACAAATTCCCTACAAATCAAAGCACTTATAAACCTCATTAAGGGGTTTTGGGGTTTTGATTGCTGTTAAAGGAAAGGCGCATTGATTGTAAGATGAGTATCTGATGTCAAGGAGAGCGTTAATTATATCTCAGACCCAATTAAAAGACATGAGGCAGGTCCTTGAGTCATTGTTATAGATTAACTCTGAAAAAGTAAAAATGCTTTCCTATCTTTAGTCATGGGGCACTTGTCTAAACCAGATGTTTCCCATGTTTCATTATTTAAAAGAAAATAGAATATTTATTTAATCACGTCTCTAATCTTCAAATTCTCAAATACTTGGCATGAAATATTGATATTTTCATTATTAACGGGTTCAAAATTACCATAATAACAAGTAATTATAATAGATATTAAAAAGTGATCAAACCTACTTAAGTTAATGAATAGAAATAGTTATCCAATTAGTCGATGATTGTGATAAGACTAAAGCCAAAATTACTTTAATTTTGAGGAGAAAATTAAGTAAAAGTTACTTGGATGACTCTGAAGCATAAATTTGTTTTATGTGGCTTTCTCGCTGTTGAAGACTAAAGACAATTTTGATAATTTTTTTTGAAAATATGAAATTGAGCTATAAATTTATCTACATTATTTTCTTGCATATACTTTTCAAACTCGGTTATATAAACAGTAGTTTCCCGATTTTTATGAATTGTTGAGATATTCAAAACCTCAAAATCTAGCCCTAAAAGATTGAATAAATCTATGATAGATGATTCTCTAAATTTAAAAACTTTGCAGTGTAAATTAATTCTGTCTATTATTAATATATAAAATTTGAACAAGAATTTAATCTACGCATTCTTACATCTTTGAAATAAAATAATTTTTCTCCATAATTATGTTTATTTTTTTCTCTCAATTTTTCACATTCTTTTATTTATTTATCTAACTAGTTTTTATTTCCTATTTTCGATAAAAAAATTATAGTGAAGTTAGAGTCTTCTTAATTTTTATCTATGTCTCTATCTAAAAATAGTTAATCGTAAGAATGGTAAGTGTATCATACCATAGTCTCATAATCAAAAATTTATATAGATTATTTATAGTGTTTTATCACTTAGGTTGATTTTATTGGATAATTTTCAAGGAAAAAGTTGAATATAATTTTCAATCATGAAAGTTTATTTTTTTTAAAGAATGTAGGGTAACTAAATATGAATCATATTGTAAATCTAATTGTTAAAAATCACTACTATAATTTTATTCTTACTGTTTTTACTGCGGTAGTAGTATCAATTAAACCATAGGGAAGGATTAAAACTCAATGGTTAGATGCTAGAATTAAAATTTAATTGCTCAAATTATTCAACTATTAACTTTATATTTATTGTAATTAATTTATTTTTATTCCTAAATGTGTTAATATTTAAAATACATCAAATACATGTGTAATTTTATGATTAATTCTCATGTTTTTCATTGGTATTTTTTTATTTCTTTTGAGGTGAACTTCTGAGATATAGTAATCTTGGTGTCAGTTTATTGAATATCCTTTTATGCCTATATTCTTTTTGTGGCATTTAATACCTTCCTTTATTTAAGAAGCTTGTGTTTTATCTAGCATCCAAAAATATCAAATTATGATAAGTAGTTATTAAATTCACCCGTAATATGTATAATTCAGGAAAAAATAATACAGTTATATGGTTACTCGGATAAATAGTATAACCCCGTTAGTCAATTAAGAACGAAGATTAGGAGTTAAGAACAAATAAATATAAAGAAAATTTTTAATGGCGTAAATTATAAATGTTTGGGCTAATTATTAAATCTATTGGCTCGATTAATTGTCCTTATAAAATAAACCAATCAGAGTGTGTAAAATTAATATTAACATAATTATAATTAATTCCAGCCAATTATAATATAATTTTTAATTAATTGTTCTTAACCCCCTATCTTTTGCCTTAATTAAAAGATGGGGTTTTATGATGTGTTTTTAATCCATTTCTCTGTTTAGTCTTAGTAGATATTTTAAGTTATAAAGATTCAATATGAAGCTAGAGATTATAGCTATAATGTTTTACTTACCTTATTAAACCATTTATCTTTTGTAATTTTTACCTTTGTTATTCGTTCTCTGAGTCTATTGTAAATTGCCTTTGTGAATCTGCTTTGTGATAGGGGAAGAAATTTCTAATACTTTTCCATTTCTTCGGTGGGTGGAAGGTTACTTTTGAGTCATACTTGCGGCACATGTTTCTTTTTTATTTAAAAATTAATATATAGATTATAATACTAATTATTAAAGTTTCCCTATATAATAAAATTTTATTTCTTTCTCCGCAATTTCAATTTTTTAAAAAATGTTATATTAGCTAAATATATTATTATGATTTCAATTATTCTTAAAACTATTAATGGTAACTGTCATTTATATTAAGATAAATTCTTAAATACACTCAATTCATTTAAGCATGTTGCAGAAAAAATGGAATTTGGAACAGAAGCTTAGTTAACAGAAGAAGAATTAGTAAATGAACATAAAGCAAGAAACTTCCCTATAGAAATAGTTAAAATACTAATTTAATGCTAGTAGACTCTTGATTTAAAACAAAATATCTCATTCATTTGTTATCTAAAAAGTAAATAGAATTAAGATTCACTATAAATTGAAAATTCCAACCAATGCAAGATTAAATCAGTTTCATTCATGATAAATAAAATAAAAAATAGATGACTACAATAAAATGAAAATGAATACTTTAAAAGGCAAAGATGGTGGAGTAATATCACTAAAACAAAATGTAAGCTAATTAAACATATCTAATATTCATTTTGTAGAGAACCTCCCAAGTAGGAGCAGTAACATGCTTAAGCTAAGACTTCCAGAGAACATACAGGAACAGGAAAGAAATAATGATATTTAGTAAAGATAAAATGTCAAGTAGTTTATATAAGAACGGCAAAGTAGTTTGAGTTGTTCTTCTTCCATTTTGTTTAAAGAGAACCCATTTCAATAACAAACAAATTATTTAAATATTCTATTATTCTTCTTATTTATCATAATTGCTAAAAGTAATGTCAAATATACAAATCACTGGGTAACTAGATGAGAGTCAAGAACATCAATTAATTATTATCGCCAATATTTTAGGGTTTAGACAAGACCATTCTTGCTTATGAAGATCTTAATACGATTAATATTATAGTTACGAGGCTATAGGGTCTGGTCATACTACAAAAATAAAGGAAATATTGGCCAAATATCTAAAGGATTCACTCAAGATATTATAAAAAGAAGCTATAGAAGAGAGAATATGATAAAAATGATATTAAGAATGTAGAATAGATGTTCACTATGAACCATGATACTTTATTACTCCCATAGATTGCAATAAGAAATAAGTAAAAGTATGCAGTATATGGATAGGTACAACTCAATCAGAAAAATGAGTACAGTAAATATATGAAAATTAAGATGGCAATTAAGTAAAACCATTTCTTTAAGTTGTTAAATAAGCATGAAGAAATGATAATATTATGTTTCTAAATATTTAAAATAGATCCTAAACAATCAGAAATATATATAAAATGTATTAAATAAAAAATAACTGTAATACAAATAAATGAATTAATTAAACAGGTTTATAAAATCAAGAAACAAAATTGATAAGATAACTTAGAATAGAAACAAATATAGCTTTGCCAGAAGTTTATAGCAATTCTATTAAAATATACTATTCCTTGATGTGTAAGTGTCAAATATCAGGTAACTACCGTGATTAAGGTATCTATCACTGCCTTATTGGTGAAGAATATTCTCAAAGAAGATCTTGGGCTATTAGAAAAGTAGGATCTACAGTTAAATGGGTGTGTGACGGAGGAAGAAAATAAAAATAAAATATTATTATAAGCAAGAGAGGTGGAACAAATGTCACCATAAATAAAATAATCTTACCAAATCAATAAATTTATCAAAGAAAAACACCAAATAACTAGAAATCATATAATCTCGGAAAATAAATATAAGACGTTTTCAAAAAAAAATTGCTCCAAATTTTATATTTATTGTATCTTTGTTTTTGATAATTGACCAAGCTTATTGAATGTTTCAATAATAATTAATTATTGGCTTCAGGTTCACGAGTTCTACGACTCGAATCGCACACATTTCTTTAATTCGAAAAATTAAAACTGTCCTACTAGACTTCTCGACCCTACACTATCGTTGGGGGGGAAGTTTCCTGCACCGGTTTATTATAAAAAAAAGTTTTTAGGTTAGTTTCCTGCACTAAATTTTTTTCCATTTTTAGAATTTGATTTTTATCACATTTATCAACCAAATTTTTTACTAATTTTGTTATATATTTATTACTTAATCTATTCTTCAATTAATCTATATCTATATTAACATGGAATCTAATCACAATCCAAACAAGAATGAAATTTATCCACTATATAGATTCCATCTGATATTAGTAGACTTCTGTATCTAATGAAATTCCAAATATTCTATCCAATTGTTCAATTGTTGTTAAAATCCTAATTAATTCTTTCAATCGTATATAATATTAGATAATGTATAACACTATATTTTCATGAAGTTCTTAAATGATATAAAAAATATCATAAAAATTATGGGTTGTAAAAAAAAAATTTATTGTTAAATTTTACATTAAAAAAAGTGCAGGAAACTATCACGAGTGCAGGAAACTTTCCCCCCCCCTATCGTTTATTGAGGACTGCTGTTCATGAACACGCTATTAAAAAGGATATATGAATAAGGTATGAGGACGAACGATGCCAGTTAAGATTTGATGTTACTCAAATGGGTTTTTTCTTAGGCTTAGAAGCCCCATAAAGGAACTGAAACCCCCTTTCGTTGCTATCCCAGCCTTATAGTATCTTACCATAGGTTTCCTAGGTAAATCGAAGTCAGATTAGAAAATTTTATATGGTTCAAGAGCTCCTAATAGACGCTAAAAATAATAATTTTTATGATAAATATGAAGATCTGATTCAATGATGTAAAATTCAAACAAAACTATAAACAATCAGGCGTGTTATCAAGGAAGTTTCATTGACACGATGGCAACTTCACGTGGTTAGAGAAGTACTTTATGTTTCTCACAGGATTGAGGCATTACTAATCGCAACATCTCAAATTGGAAAAAATGGATTGATATTATTATTATACTCATAAGTAGCAAGGACTAGATATTATAGAATAGAACAGTGAGACAAAGTTATAGGTAAACAATAATAGAATGTAAGACACGTCTTAAAGTAAATGAATAAAAGCTTAAAGTAAATAAATAAAGGCATGGTCAATTTGTTGTAACTGTAATTAAGATACATCACAATTAATTTTTAATCGTGAATTAGCTTATATTTCAATTTTATATCAAATAGTTTGCTATCACTACAAGTATAACCGATACGTAATTTAATTTAAAAAGTTAATAATCATTATTTTTCTTATCAAAGCTAATTCTAATTTAAATTTATTTTTTTTCAGGGTATTTATCCATGTTTTATTTAGCTATCTCTTCTTTATAGATTGTTTAATAAATATTATATTTATATGAAAAATATTTTACATATAGAATGTATTTCTCTTTCATTTGATATCGATAGCTTTAAATATCATAAATAGAGAGTTACTTAATCATAAAAAACATAAATTTTAATTAATTAATATATATATTTTTAGTCGTAAAAGTGAATTATGCTTCTATATTATCTATGAAGATTCCATGAAATTTATTTTATAATTATTTTATTTTATTATTTTTATCAATTTTAAGCAAAGTTTTGCTTTATTTTATTAGTACTCTTGCAAGCTTGATACACTATATATTCCTCTGGTTACTTCAGCTGCTATAGCATATTATGAATGAATAAACTGAATTGAATTGAAGTTACACATAAATGAAAAGAAATAAATATTTAGAATTAATTGGATTTTTCTTAATAAATTTTTTATTAAGTACTTCAGGATAATAGAGCAAATAAAGCTTAAAAAAAGAGGTCATGGTAGTTTTCAAAATAGTAATTTTGATGATTAAATTGCTATATTTCCTTTTCATATTCTATAAACTTTGCAATCTATAATACAATTATTATAATTTAAATATTATTATTTATATATTGATTAAGTATATGGGAATAATTGTTATTTTATGAAGCAATCTTCAAAAACTATCAAAAACTTATTCAAATAATTTAAATGCATTTCATTTAAACAAAAATGTTAAGTATGTTTATCCAAAATGCTTTGAAATCAAAATGTATATAAATGTAGCAAGCTTTAACCAATATTTGAGTTCATTAAATATAGCTTATTTAAGTCTTTATAATCAGACATAAACATTATTCTTTAAAACTTTAATAGTTAAATTAATAGTAATAATCGTATTAAAAATGATATTTATTACATGAAAATGGAAAGAAAAAGATTTAAATAAATAGAATATTCATACCTTGAATTTAAGATAATGCTTTGCATTTATATTGATTATAAACTAAAAAGTATTAGTCTTTAATATTTCAGTAAAAAATTTAAATTAGACTGGCAATTGATTTGAAATAGTCTTTACATAACCTAATATCTTGGTATTCTAGTTGGACTTGATACTGTACCTTTAGCCTGACCACATGTCAAAGTGAGATATTTTAATTATTTTCTACATTTTATATGAACCATAGCCAAGTAGTATCCTATGATGTCCAGAAATATTGTTTTCGAGATCTTCGTCCTCAACTACCATCAAAACCTACAAGAAATCTACATAAAATATGAAAGTAATTTTGACCAATCCCATGGGCATCGGCATTTTAATAGTCAAGTTAATCATAAAGACAATATTTATTATGATTTTTATGATGAGAAAAGTAAGGTTTATTTTGTTTTTTGTACCTTATTATATATTCCTTTATAATTTCTTTCTTGCCTTTTTATTAATTTCAATTCTTTCTTGCTTTTAGTTGAAAATATTAGTTTTTATATATTTTTGTAATTTTTCCTTTACTACGTTTTTTATTATCTATTAATTCATGAAGTTATTATACTATATTTCTGATAATTTCTAATATAAATATATCATTTTATTATAGGCATGACGATTAAATTATTTTATTTATATAATATATTAATACGTTAAAGCTGTTAATTTAAATATAGTTTCCTTAAGTTCATTTACCATTATTATTTATATTTCAACCGTCCCCACTTTTTACAAAAGTGGAGACGCTTGCAGGATTTTTATCAATTTTATTAAATTATACTACAACTTGACTAGTATGTTATTAATTTAATTACATATTTATCATCATTAATGATTAATTAATTATTAAACTTAATAAAATTGTATCAAAACTCAGGATTCAAATACTATAACATTTATTAGACATCCTTTTGTAATTAATTATTTCTAAATAGAATTATTAAAGTCATCATATGATTGTATTAAATAGCAATTTTACGGAATAATATACTTAAAAATTTTCCCTTTTTAGTTTTTATAGTTCCTTTTGGAATTCTAAAGATCTAAAAGGATCTCTATTCTTTATAAGGATTATAGAATCCTGAACTTAGGAATAAGTCTAATATATTTTTAACTTTCATTAATATTTGACCATAAGCATTATTGATATAATGAGTTAAATTAATAGATTTAATTATGCTTAAAATAATATATTTACATAAAATCCTGTGACCGTCGCCACTTTTTTAAAAAGTGGGGACGCTTGGAAATTTAATAAAAAAGTTCTTTAATGTTAATATATAAGTATGCAATGCTCAAGCTGTAGAAGTTGAACTTAAAAATATTAAAATTTTTTTAATTGTCATGACTTTAATTGATTAATATATTTTAATTTAGAAAAGTGATAATAATTATAATCATAATTAAAATTTAAATCCCTTAAAAACAGCTTTATTTATCTATTTATCTTCATAATAATGTCCATTTACATGAATTGGTCTTATTTTTCCAGCCTTTGTTTTATTCTTCTAATTGCTACCTAAATTCTTCTTACCAGGAGGGGCCTGAGTAATAAATAATTTACAGATATGTTTTTTGTATCTTATATTTTTGTAAGTGAGCAGTTTCTACCAGAGTCATCATCAGAAGTTTTGTGTATTGCAATTATTTATTTCTAATTAATTAACAATTTTCATATATATTTTTTATAAATATTCCTAGTTTGGTACATTGGCTTAGATAACAATCTTTTCATTTTTAATTAGTTACTGATAAGCTTCTGTTTTGAAACTGTTCCTAGCTGATCTTTTTACTTTTTTGGTTGAGTTATTCTCATTTATTGGGTAGTTTTAGCATTTTTTTTATTTAAATCAAAGTCTAGTTTTGTTAAGTGACTAGGTTATTAAAGTTTTAAGCTTCCATTTATAAAAATCTAAACTATTCAATTTTTTATTGATATATAATCAATATTTATTATCTTATTGGTTTTGGATGTCACTTCAACAATTAAGTTGTTTGGTGTATTTAATTACTACTCTGAAATTTTTGCTTATAAATGTGTTAGTTTTTTCTTATCTAAAATATGGTCTACATTTCCATTCTTAATTAAAACATTTAATTGAAGTTTTATTAGGCTATTGTGATTATCTTGTGCATTATTAGTTTTCAGTATGTCTTTCATTGATTTGAATTTTAATAAAATATTTAGAAGATTTTTTTATGTGATGTTCCTTATATTAGCAGCTTCATTGTCTGTACTTTTTATAAGAATAAAATCACTCAGGTAGTTTAATAATTTAATCAACTTAATTTATTTTAAATTTAATACATCTCATTATGGCAGTTAAATTTATCAAAAATAATACTTAACCCTTAGTGAGATTCGAACTCTATTACTTTTAAGCCATATTTATTTTTAAAACTGGTTGAATATATCATATAGTTTTAAGTTTTACTGTATCTGAGTTGCCTTAAATATGTAAACAGAGAAAATTTGTTGACTTATTTATCAAAAATATAGGCATCTGAGGAATTTTATTAGTTAACTGAGGAATAGTCTAGAAATTAAAAATCTTTTCATTTTAATATTGAAACCTATTAACTAAGAGAGAAAAATATAAGTTCTAATAATCACTCATCAGAATTAGTGTAGATAGTATTAGTAAACTACTTAAAGTAAAATATAAAATAAAATAAATAATCAATCTACAAAGAATAATAAATCAGTTCATATTACTTCTTGGTATTTTTAAGCTTAACATTTGATACTTCACTTCCCACTTCTTACTTTCCTCTCACTATTCCTGTTTTTCCTTCACTTGTTCTGAGTCGTCTTTCATGTCCCTCACTCTTGTTGTAACTCTTCTCTGGGATCATGCGTCCTCCTATGGATTTATTCTCTCTCTTCCTGTTGAGCTATGGTTACCTCTTTAGTTTCTGTTATGTATTCTAGGTAAACAGGCGACCTTCGATCTCTAAAAATCCTCCACAAGGTTGCTCAGCTAATTTTCTTGTATCTCCATTACATTTTCCATATCTGTTTTGTATAAGTTCTACAAAACTATTTCATCCAACGGATCAACATGTGTCTCCTAGGTGTAGTGAAGAGACCCAATCTCTTCACTCACTCTCTATCACATAGATTCACTTTTAATTCCTACACTCAGCATCTTTTCTTCCTTCAATACAAATCCTGACTTCCTTATCTTTATTTTCATATATACCAATTCGAGGTTTAGCATAATGTGATACCTCTACATTTGGATCCAATCTTTTTTTTTAAATATTTTTGAAACATCGTCTCACCAGGTAATTCAAGAGTTAAGTGATTAATAGTTAGGAGAACTTTGTTGCCACAGTCCTCTTGTCCTTCCTTTGATTTGTATCTGCATTTGTCACTATCTTTTTAGCATCATAATTATAAAAAAAATTGTAGAATCGGCAAAATATTAGAAATATAAATATTCAAAATTCTTAAAACTCATATGTATAATTATCATTCTAAAAGTTACAATTGATAAATTTAACAAGATGCATTGAATCATCATAATGATTTTTTGCTATTATAATTATAGCTGAAATTTGAGGGTTGATTTTTATTTTCTGAACATATTTAATCTAATCATTCTTTTTTCCTATATTCATAGTATATATTAGTCATTTTTAAATTATATGCTTATTGGATATTTTTGAAGTTTTTATTTTTATTATATTGAAATTTGGCGAGCTATCATGCAAAAAACATTTATAGTATTAAGTTTATATAATTATTTCTAATGTAATAATATAATATATTTATTTTTAAGTTTTAAGGATTAATTATATAAAAATCAAGATTTATTCTTGAATATGAGCAAGTTGCAAATTTACAGAAGAGGTATTCTCAAATATTAGTTATTGAGAAAATAAAAGCATGAATTCATATATAATATAATCAAACTTCTATTTTTGGGGGGGGGGAAATTTCCTGCATTCGAGGAAGTTTCCTGCACTGTTTTTTTCTTTATGTTAAATTTAATAAATTTTACATAAATAAACAAATTAATATTTTTATGAGCCATTAAATATTAAGAGCATATTGTCCATCATTGAAGTAGCTCAAGAATATATAGTATAACATATATAGGCAAGGTAAGAAAAAGATAAATTTAATCAGAAATACACTAACAATTGGATAAAATATTTGGAATTACTATAGCAAAGCAATTTATAATTTAAGAGAGAGAACCTACAAATATCAGATGGAAAATGTCAGAGTTTTTGGAATCTAAATAGAGATATTGACTACTGATTAATAAATTAAAGTATAATTATAACAATGAAATTAGTCCTAAGATTGGTTGATAGTTGTTTCAAAGGTAAATTTAATTAAAAAAATTAAAAATTAAAAAATCAAAAAAAGTGCAGGAAACTTCCCTAAAAATTTTTTTTTATCATAAACCAGTGCAGGAAATTTCCCCCCCCCACCTATTTTTAATCAATCTTATTATATATATTTTAGTTAATTATTTTATTCAATAAAATTAAGTATTTTTAAAAGATATTGATTACTAATTGGTTTAATTAAAATTTGCTCTTTGTAAAATTTTTAATTCATAAAATTAAAGTATATTTTAAAAATATTTAATTCTATATATTATACCTTGTATATAAATTTTGTTTGTTTTCTATCTAATTTTAATCACATACTTTAACTTTAACATATTTTGTTGAAAAATATATATTTTACTTCATAGGTTAATTATAGGGATATGATTAAGCTCTAGTTATAATTTGGATTAATGAAAAATTAATAAATAAAATAAAAATTTATAGCGAGCTAACTCGTTCAACTTTTTCACGATAGCACGCCAAAAATATATTATCATTGAAAATTATTTAGTTTTAAAATGTATTTAAAATATATTGAGATTAGTAAAAATAAGAATAGATAAAAAACAAATTAGAAATAAAGCTAAGGAAGGTGGCATATTTGTACTAAAACAAGGCTAAAATTATAATTTCAATATAGAGTACCTTTCTTACAGCTTATAACAAGATCATCAATAATTTTAAATGGTACTATAATTATGAATATATATAGTTAAATATTGCAGTCTGATTAATTATAATATTTATATTTCTAATATTTGGCCGATTCATTCTACAATTTTTTCTAAATCTCTGTCAAATATCTCTATTAGAAGCTCATTCAGCTTCCTATAGTTCTTTTGCAGTATTGCTAGACTTACCACTAATATCTTTGAATTATATACCTCTAATACTTTTCCTTTCTTTTCAATCTTCAAGGTGATCCAATTCTAACAGTTCTATATATATAGATCCTGAACAGCAAACTGGAATAAGAGTCCCCTCGATCTCCTACATTTATCTCCAGTGTTTGCTATTATCCAACTTCCAGTTCATAGTTCTTCTTATTTTCTAAATAAATATACAATATATTGCTGTATCATATTAATTGGGGGTAGAATCAAGCAGTTCAATCTCACTAAACTGAACTACAGTTCTTTGTTTTGCTTCATGCAGGTTTCGATCGCATCTTCTATGAAATGATTTACTGGTATCATGTCTCCATTATTTGTTGATCTCCTCCCAATTGCACCTTTGTTTCTCTGACAAAAGTTGCTCTTCTTCTGCTCCTCTTCTTTTCAAATGCTCTCTATCCTCGAATTTTCTCACCAGGGCTCTCTCCATCTTGTTCCTTGTGCTAGGACAGCAAACTACTACTTCCAAACTTGTTACAAATGGCTTCTACCCTTTTTTAACGCAGAATCTTATCAAATTCTTTGCATTTTACTTCCGCCAAATCGATAAGGTTCCTTAGCTTCATCTAGTCAATAGACATAAACTGATCCATCCACATGTCTCTCTGCTTAGCTCCTCTGTCTATATGGTTTATTAATCTTCTTGCTTGGGTTAAATTTTCCAATCTTCAACTTGCTCTTATTCCATTTGCTTGTTCCATGATATCTCATCCTGATTTTTACTTCTGATTCTTAGAGTTTCCTTCTGTCTTTATGATCAAACTTGATTTTGTCTACTCTCTCCCTCTAAATAACTAGCCTTCTTGTAGTTATGCCTCTTGTTGCTTGAATCTTCAATTGTTGTATCTCTTTTGACTCCTTTCTTGTTAAAATGAGAAATTTCCATTTGATCACAGCCTTCTTTAATTTCTAATTTTAAATTGTTTATATTTTTATAATTCTCAGATCTCATTCTTTATAATTTCGCTGAGGTTCATTATTGTAAGAATAAATTTGATTTGGGAAATTAAATTAAATTAAAATTAAATAAATAATAATTAAAATTCGTGGCAGTTAACTTTCTGGAAACCGAGACAATATAATACTTGTTCGATAAAGAATTTAAAACTAGGTGGACTTTACTATTTGCGGTATTCCTCTATCGCATCACTCTAGTGAGATAAATCGACTTTAATTGGACACCTCTAAATTCAATAAATTATACCCTCACATTAAAGTTATCTCGCTCTAGTGATGTGATAGAGGGGTACCGCAAATAGTAAAGTCCAGCTAGTTTTAAATTCTCTATCGTACAAGTACCATATTGTCTCGGTTTCCAGAAAGTTAACTGGCACGAATTTTAATTTAATTTCCCAAATAAAATGTATTCTTATAATATTCAAATATTTACTTTTATTGAATTGTTCTTCAATTCAAATACTTTATCCATCTTTTTAAATATAAGTCTCTATAAGAAGTTTTTAAATGATTAATAATTATCATTCTATTCCACGGCTCAAATTCTATAAACTAATCTAATTATATTCGTAATTATTTACATTTTTGCGTTTAATTATCTTTCATGTCTATTAATCTGCTATCCCTCATTTATTTGAAAATATATTTTAGTCAACAGCAGAATTTATTAGGATACACTATCTCATGTGATTCACATCTACGATTACTTTGTGAATGTTGCAATAATGGCAAATACCACATGATATCATGGTTCTCCCTTGCCTGATCGTCATCATAATATCCATCACAATTTTTAATAATTAGCTTTTTTTTGTTTCTCAAATATTTCTCTCTCTACTTAATATCTATTTGTGTCCTTTTGGTTTTATCATATGTTCCATGTCAAATTTAAACTTTTTCAAGTTCTTCTGAAGCTAGTTACTCTATTATTTCCGTTGTCTTGGTTTTTTCAGTTAGGTTACATTCCTTAGTAATTTATTTGGAATATCTCAGGCAGTTTTGAATGCTATTCTTTTTAACTGCAACTTTATCTTTTCTATTTCTCTTACTTTTACATATTAAGCCGTTACTAGAGGAGTGGAATTTTAGTTCATAAGAGACCAAAAATAAGTCACCATTATTGTGTGCCCACACTTGGGTTGCTAGATTTCGTTAGTCTATTAGTGTTCATAGTCTAAAAATGTAGGTAATATGTATATATATATATATATATATTTAATATCAATTAAGTTCATTAAGATTATAAACTTGAGAAGATGTTTTTATATACATATATATAAATATTATCATTAAAATTTCTAATATAACTAAATTAATTGCAAATTTAATTTCAAAAAGTTTAATGATAAGGTTAACTATAATTGAATTTAAATTTATCAATCTTACAAATACTAACTTGATGCGGTTTTACTATCCTTAATTGCTACTTTTTAATATTTAACTCACGCTCATAATAAACTTCGATGGTGAATACTAAACTTATTCCCATAAAAATATCTAAGATAGCTGTAGTCAGAGTTCCTGGTTAAAAGAGTACTATTCAATCTAATTAATGAGTTGAAGATTTTGAATACCCCTGTAATAATTAAGGTTATCATCTGCATCTCAATTATTATATTGTGTGTATTTATGTTTAGAAATTAGAATATTTCTTAGTATTGAACTATATTGTAGTATTTTATTGAAGAAGCCAATGATTATGAATTAAAGACTTTTAAGTTCAAGCTGAGTCTGTTAACAAACGAATATTAAGAAGTCAAAATTGATTATTTCAAGGAACTTTTTTGTGCCTCGTATAATAATTAAAAGGAATGTATTAGATTAAGTTGTTTTACATTGATTTGTTGAAGAAGTATATCAACTCAAAATATTGTTTAATCTACAAACAAATTTATTTTGCTATTTTATTATAGTGTAATAATAAAGAGACTACGCTAAAGTCTTTGTAACCCTCAATATTATATACCTGGGAGTATGTATGTTTAAAGCCCATCTTGCTTGAGGAGCTTAGCTCATTATACTGAGTTGAATCTTTGTTGTTTATCTTATTTTCTTTCTTCTTGCTTCCTTAATGTTTGTTTGTATTATTCTCTACCTCGTTTTCTATTGTTTTGGGTTACAATTTAGTCCTTCACAGTCTTTATACTTGAATTGTAGGTCAAAGTTCAAAATTTTTGACATTAATAGGGAATCTCAACACATTTATTCTAATTTTCACTATCATTCTAATCGTAATGAGAATGAGTTGTATGAGATCAGTAAACATGTTTTAGTAAGCATTTGATATTTATTTACATGATTATCTGCATCGAAATATTCATGTGAGTGAGTTTTCTTTCTGTATGTGGAATTCTTCAAGATGTTAAATATCAAGGAACCTAACAAGACTATTAATCACTTGAGAGGGTGTCTACTACTCTCTTTATTCAAATTTTGTGAGTAAGCTTATCTATTTATCATTCATTCCTACAATTTCAATAAGTTGTTGATTGTGGAAATCTGAGAAGATGGTGGATAAGGATTTTGAGAAGTTTCGTATTATTTGTATAACTAGAATTCAATTGATTTAATCCATATTTAAATATACAAATCTCTTAAGTCAAATTTTATGCAATTTTTTCTTTCATAAATTAATTGTAGCCTGGATCCTCCTTAGTTTAATTAATGATAATATTAATAATTAATTATGATCCATTTTTAATACTATAATTATTCATTATGTTTTTATTTAGAACTTTAAGATTTATGTGAACTTTTTAGCATCTTTAATTAAGATATTATTTGGGGTTAGGAAGAAAAGATCTTTGTTTTTTGAAGTATTTCTTTTAATGATTTGACTGCAGTATTCTTTCAAGTCAGTTTATTAATTCGAATTATCATTTTAAGATTATGATTCATTATAGAAATCGTATTATTCTTATTTGTCTACTGAGCTCCAATCTTTATCATCAACTTAATATTTTATTTTCTTGGTAATGAGTTAGATATTTCTGTTATTTGGCTGGTCTGACTCCAATCTGATTGTCTATGATGGTTAAGAGGATAGTGAAATTATTGTTTATTAATTCTGAGAGTTACTTTGAAATATTTAGGATTTGGTAAGTTTATTGTTTGTAGCTATGAATCTTGACATTTATATCAATTGGTCCACAGATAATCCCATGACACAGTTGTTATCTCCTTTAAATTTGATCTTAGTTAGTCATATATTTGGAACCAGTTGGCTGAGGAGAATACTTTTCTAATCATTTTTCTGGAGATAAAAGCAATAAACTTAAGAAAGAAGAGTCATCGCTTGTTTGCTTTTATCTGGTGGAGGAAATGTCGTGATAAATGGCAAAAGTCACTGATTTCTATATTTTTATAGATAATTCCTGATTGTGTTTTGCTCATTATTCCCATTATATGTTTTTTAATATATTATATTAAAAGAATTAATCTATGCATTTTCTGGTTAAGATATTATTTAATTATTAAATAGTAAAACTAGTAGTATAAATGTGGATATCTTCGTAAGTAATATATTCCTTTTTAAAGGAGAGGAAGTATTTAAAAAAACTCTCAACATTTTATATATGAAAATATTAATCTACTGCTCTATTTGTTAGGAGATATATTTATCATTAGTATCTGTAGAAAGTAGCATTACCATTTTTCAATAATAAATTATGTTTTTCTAGTAAGACAATGAGAGTTATAATTCTCGACTATATTTAGTCTTTGAGCATTAACCTATTTACATAAATGATTAAGTTGATGGTTTTCTGCAATAAAAAACTGTAATTAATAAATCTGGAATTATTTAGTTTTGCCAATATAGAGCTAGTGCTATTATTTATGACTGCAGACAAAAAAGATTTTTTAATGATCTCTCTATATGGTTATAAATTTCTATTATTTAGATTAACTGCACTTTCTTCTGACATTGCATCGAAAACTTTTAATCAAGACCATTCTTGCTAATATCTTTCTATATATTCATGCTTATTGTCATAAATTATAGAACCCACCAACTAATCAAATAGTTTAAATTCATAAACTCAACGATATTTTAAGTTTATATTATGAATCTTCAATAAGTTGCTTGATATTGTTGAACAGTAAAAAATCTTAGTCATTCCTGTTGAACTCAATATCTCGCATCCTAAGAACTTGCTTGATAATTTACTTTTCCACCTTAGTTTCCATATCTCTTCGTATTAGCCCCATTTATAAGAACTATAAAGTACTTCGCATAACTTGACTTGCCTCATCAAAAGCCAAGAAATCTTCTCTACACTGAGAAATAGGCTTTAAAATTTAGTTTTATTGATCTGACTCCCCGTTACTCAGATAATTCTAAAAACTTTCATATTTGTGAAAGCAATATCGTGATAGAGAAGTGTTTCAAAGGTATCTTATCTTTTTTTATATAAAAAAGAAGAGTATCAAGCGCTCATGAATTTTTTTAAATTAATTTTAATTAAATTAAAAATAAATAAATAATAGTAGCAATAGTAGTAAAAAATAGTATATCTAAAAATAAGTTTCATCTTCGTCATCATCTTCCTCATTGTCATAATCATTCAATTTCTGCCATTATGTGTCTCTCTCTGTGACCTAGTGAATTACCTGTTCGTTGACGCATCAATTCTTACCAGTTGTAACCCCGATAAAATTATAATGTTAGATATCGTTTATTTAATTAACTTATTTATTGAATGACACTGAGAACTCTGATCAGACATATATATATAATTATTAATCTCTTTTTTTAATTTATTTTAAACCATTCATTTTATTCAAAAAATGGGGATTATATTATATCGATAAATTTTGTATTTAAGAGCGTATGTAAAAGAGAGATCAACTACTTTGCTAGAGATAGTATGATCAACTGTTTTTATAGCTTTATATAAACCTCTATGATTCCTTACTTCAATACACTATCTCCAGACTATCTACTATTAATCTTTGGTTAAATTTATAATCGAATATAACGAAGATTCAGCTCTCTTTTTTATCGACATTTTGGAACTCTCCAGGCACCATCAAATAAATTACTCAGGATATAAATTATTAAGCTCATTATTCTTTCAATATTTTGAGTATTTCAGCCTAAGCGTTATCTCTAAAGAATATAACTATCTTTAAGTTAATAATATTTTCTTCGCTCATCTCACGAATCCATTTGAAAATTTATGCTTATAACTTTACACATACTGGTCCAAATTTCCCTTCAAATTTTTATATCTGTTGATAAAAAGTGTTCACTCTTATCAAATCAAAGTCTTATTCTAGTTCTTAAAAATGGTTTCCTCCTTTTAATCTTTTTTAATTCAGTTTCTTGTATCTTCAAATCACACAGGTTGATCCCATTCTCAATCAACTAATTCATTTTATCAAAATCCCCTACATATATACAACCATCATCACTTATCAAGAAACCATTTCTGTTGATATTTTGTGCGGCATCCTCTAAACATTCTTAATATTGGGAGTATTTTGACAAAACTTACTTGTTAAGCCAGATTTACCTTCTGAAAAATATTCATTCATAAGTAGCTTTTGCATTTCCATTAATTTAATTTTACATTTTTCCTTCTCGTTGAAGAGATTTTTGCTAGTGAAAACTGTCTAAAGGACAAGTTCAAAGTTATGGATGTATTTAAATAAAAACTAAGTAAAACTTAATAAAGGTTAACTTGTAATTGTAATAAATGGGAACTTAATAATTTTAAAGTGATTGCAAATGTGACTGTGTTGATTCATTTGTTTGTTGAGAAAAATTAATTGAATGCTTGATTTGGAACTTCATCATTTGTTTTATTTTAATGGCTAATTTCAGCTTAAGAGAGGCATAAATTGTCAAGATATAAGTACTTTTAAATATAATTAAAAGTCTAATCTTCTTCTGCTTAATTGATTTATAAGTCAGATTAATCCTCGGTCTCATTGGAATCTTTTATGTATATATCAAGCCCAACTTTAATTATCGATATTGTACTAATTTATCATTTTGAAAGCATTTTACATACTTTAGGCATTCCCCAGAAATCTTGACTTTATAACTTGACTGAGTTTCAAATTTTACACTAATAGTAATATCCTTAATTTTCTGACCTTTTATTATAAGATCTAAAATTCCTACAGCTATCTTGAAACATTCAAGATTTTTTTAAATAATCTGAAATTTAATTTAATATAAATAAGTAATTATAATAATAGTTATAGTAATACTCAATTTAGGAAATCTAAAGGAAGTGCTAAATAATTTTTCCATTCTCCTTTCTTGTCTTTTTTCAGTCTTCTTTTGACTCTTTCTCACATGTACTTTTCCATCGACTTTCGTGCCACCCCTGTAAAATTAATTACATATTTTCTTTATAACTAACATTTTAAATGAATGTCTGCTCAGACATTTTTTCATAATTTATATTCTTTATATATTTTTAATTTAATTTCAACTTATTTCAAAAAAATCTTGATTCTGAGCTCTTGCTTAGGATTGCATAGATATTAAATGAAATTGA
>ARYC01007897.1:0-12347 GCA_000711775.1 Oxytricha trifallax
TCTCATAGTTGAATCGTCATCATAATCTATTGTCTAATTCTTCTTCACTTCATAATTAGTCTTTAGGTGAATATTTTGCTAATAAATAAATAAATAATATAAGGCTATTAATTTCCATTTTTTTAGACTCTGATAAAATCTACTTTATGCGCATTTTAATTTTTAGTTGACATAACTTAGCTATTATTATAATTAAATATATTTAATAAGCCACTCCTAGTATTCAAATTTAAAGAAACAGCAAACAAATATTTTATATGTTCATAATCCATTTTATATAAAAAACAAATAGTCAATGATTGATTAAATAATCGCCTACAAAGTAATCTTGTCTTAAATTAGCTTTTAATAATTGAAGAGTCAAATATTTAATTTTATATGTCTTAATAGACTTAACAGACTGAAATTGCTCTTTTTACTCAAGAAAAGCTCATTAAGGCTAATTTACTTCACTTATCAATCAGCAATATGCTTAAAATTCACTAACTTAGCTACTAACTTGAGACAAATAAGAACTCTGATTGCTTTAATATTGCAGTTTGCCTGATTATCCAGAATTACCAAGATTATTACTAGATTACTGATTTTGCTATTATATGAGATATTTTATTAGCTATTTTGCTGGCTAACTTTTGAGGATTTGACAAGTAATTTAAAATTTACTGTCTCTCTTCTATTGACTAAAATGTTTTTGTAAGTTAAAGCGTAAAAATTTATTTTATTAACAGATATGATAGACCAACGTTTGAATTACTATTAGACTTACAATTATTAGCATTTGTTTGATCGTTTTGATTCAACTGCTACTCTCGCCTCACCATATTGCTGGTTAGATCATCAAATTATTCTCCTTTAAAGATTCTTAATCCGAAATTATGATCATTTACGTGAGTTAAATTATTTTAAATTTTATTATTTGCTGATGATGCACTAATATTACTATTGTCTTAGAAAGGCTTCAGAATTTACTACTATGTTTGATTTACAAGTGGCTTTGATTTTGATTTCTCGCTACTCTTTATCACAAACTTCTAGTCTTCCTGTATAAATGAAAGTTAACAATCTTTAGTATATCAAATAATTCTATACTTACCTTTTAGTGAACGTTTTGGGAATCACCATCAACAGCGAAAGGCAGTAGAACTCCATTTTTAAAATTTGCATTTTTCCCCTTAGATCTGTAAATTGCAAGATCTGACTCATCTGGATTACAGTTATTAACTCTTGGCTTTGATTTGCTGTGATACTTAGAGTTTGAATTATTCACATGCTGGCGGCTTAAATTGAAGAAGTTACTGCTATGATCTAAAGTATTGTTGAAATTGGTTAGAGTCTATTGCTACTACCCACTAATTCCATCTTTCAAAAACAACAAACCTGGACTTTTGATACCGTTTTAGTTAAAATATTTTCTAAATGTATATACTCATAGAATATTAATCAATTTAGCAGCATTAGTTTGTTTGAGTATTTTGCTCTTCAGAAATCAAAGAAGTTTTGAGTGCATCAATTAAACAGCTATCTTTTCTCTGCATTTTTTGGTTTGTTATATTGTTGTCAGTAGCTGATCTCCCAGAGGAAAGGTCAAATAAGTTGAAGTCGTGATGTGCCTATAGTAGGTCTTGATTTTAAACTCCTCCTCTACTGTTGTGCTTTTGATGATTATCACAAAATATAATTGGATTTCTTATAAAATTATAAGAAATTACTCATATCAATTTGTTTAATTTCTTGAATATATTTAGCAATATAATTCATCTTTATTTTAAGAATAAATGCTTAAATCTGTCAGCTGACTATATTCACTCTCTTTTGATAATGATTATTATTTGTGTTAATCAATTATTTAAATTAAAGTTTAATTTGTAAAGAGTTGTTAATAATATTTTGTCATACTATTTTTACAACTAACTTTCTTACATTAAAATACTAATCGTTGCATCAATTAATACATAACAATAAATATATAATTCTATACATGTATCAATACTTTATGAATGATGTAAATATGAATTTGAAGGAATTCTTAAATAATTAATTAAAATAATTTTTCATAATAAAATGGCAAGAGCAGGAAAGGGTAAAATTTCAGAGTTAGACAAGAAATATTTCAGAGAGATATTCCTCCTCCACGCAAACAAAGATGAAAAAATTGACTACGAAGCGCTTTGCAGAATATTTGAGATGGTTGATTTCAAGCCTAACGAGAAGCAGGAAGTAGAATTCAAAGCTATGTTCACAAAGAAAGAATAACTCAGTTTTGCAGGTAAGTTTCAAAATAAATATAAATAAAGAGTTAAAGTTTTAATAAACTGGATTATCATAATAAAATCACTATAGACTTCTTGCAGATCTTTTCATTGAAAAGTAATAATCAGTATAATGAAATTGATGTTAAAAATGCATTCAGGGTAAGTAAGCTAACATACTTAAATCAATCATAATATCAATCATTAATAATTTATAACTGAAAGAATAATTCTTAATAAAATCTAATATAGCTCCTATCGAAAGAATATGAGCGGCCTGGCTTCATCAGACTTGACAGAGTGAAGGATATTTTGGGAGAGATGGGCTTGCAAGATGTAGAAATTTTGCAATTAACAAATCAACTTAACTCGCTTTGTGACGATCATGGCATGTTTAACTTTGAGGAATTCGTTAAGTCTGCTTTTTGAACAACTAAAGAAAATCATTTATTACCTTTTAGAAATATGTTAATTATTTTTTGGAATACTTCAATTTGGAAGTTCCTTCTTACCATGATAGAATAATCTTAATTAAATAGTGAACAGTAAATAAATAAGTTATATAACTTTAAGCATCAGTACATCTCGGATGATTCCTTATCCTGTTTTTGTTATTTCTATAGTCTTCTTTCGTTCATTTTCAAATTATTTCCACTACTACTGACTTTTGTATGATTTATAGCGTTGCTTTAATTTTATGAGATTAATTTGACTGTATTCTTAATCCAGAAGAGCTGTGCTTTTATTTTTGTTAGGTATTTGGAAGATTGCGTTATTACTGCTGTTACTAGAGAAGGTTGATGTCTTCATAATCGTTGAGCTTTTGTTTAAAGAAGTTTTGCCTTGTATTGAAAATTTGGCTTAAAACTTCTTCATCTGGTGACTACTGTTGCTACGTGTTACTAATAGCACTGATATTGCTCTTCCTTGCTAATAGATCTCTTGATAGTTATCTTTGTGGGACAAGACTACTACCATCTTTTTAACTTAAAATGGGTGTCTACATGCCAAGGTTTTAATTTGAGCTCTATGCCACTGATCTCTTAATCAGCTTCAGACACGTTAAAGGGAAAATTCCAATTTAATTGTGGAATTTGCACTCTGCCATTCCCATGTCCTAGATTATCTTCAGAACCTCAACTTTATCCCCTTCATATAGCTGCATGAGGTCACCTTTCAATTGACAAGGAGTGTCCTCTAAAATTATAGCAAATTAGTTTTACTGGTCTATAGTCTCACTATTCAAAATTTATGACATGTCATTCATGAAAAATAGCTGATTATTAGTATTTGCATAGGTGTGAGTAGTTGGAGTATATTCCTAAATTGGCTCATCAAAATTAAATAATTCTTAGTCCATAAGTTATCTTTATTGTTGCAATTAATTCTGTTAATATTGATTCATGTTCAAGTAGGGATTACTCAATTAAGGTTAATTTATTACTTGCCCATTTTAATCATACTAGAACATGTGTTGGTATTAAGATAAATAAGGTAAGTTCATTTGCTGCTAGGGATAACCATATTATGGTAAATTTTGCATGTATTATTACTGTTGCATAGGTATTTAACTGTTATAGGGATGTTAAGATAAGGCATGACTTAAATCTAAGGGAGAGTAATCTTGCTGTTGTCTATGTTATGAAATTGGAGAGTACTATAGATTTGTTGAACTTTTATTCCCTCCTTAAATATTGCTTTAATAGAACTACTGATTTGAACGAATTGGCTGAAATGTCCTTTATTCTTAAAGGACATCATGATTTCTAGTTTCACTTCTTGCATTTTTTATTTAAGGCTTTATTAATTAAGGATCTGAGTAGTTGATTTCTAAACCTTCCTGCACAACTTTCCTTGCTTTCTTAGTTATTGACTATCTTCTATTATCGTTAAACAACGATCTTAAATTATTATTTGGAGATCTGCTCTGCAATTATCTGTCCACTTCAGGATCATTTACATAATCTTCGTCATCGTCTACTTCAGTTTCCTCTCTCTATGGTCGTTCCCTGACACTTTGATATTGCTGCTAATTCTTCATAATCGATGGTCGATTTGATTGCTCTTTGCTTTATGGCTTATCCATAGAAATCTTCTTGGACGAAGCTGCCCCACCTGATATGTGCTTAAGCTGAACTTATGCTCTCCAGTCATCCTCATATATACTGCTTGCAAAAGACCTTGTGTGTGATGAATCTTTCTTTGACACTCTACCATATGTTGGTGATGGTGTGTTGACTTATTATTAACTTTACACTGAAGTAAGTTTTTGGACTTATTCCATCATTTACTTGAAACCTTGTGTCACTTAGTCTTGGATAGTTTTTGCTATCAGGTCTGAGATATTTGAAGTTATATCTGGTTACTGTTGCTGTTTTGGAGTTGAGTCTATTTTCTAAGCTTAATTGGTAAAATTTTGCTATTATTTCTAAATGAATTGCTACTTAGCTAAGGGTGATTCATTTCTACTCTATTTCAAAATTGAACTTGATCATCATTAAGCAATTGAATTTTAGCAAAAGACTAAACATAAACTTAATTAATTCATACGTACTTGTTAACCATAGCGAAAGTAGTTATATCTGTAACTAAATGCTATGGATTATACCAATGTGAAAGCGCTAATGTAACACCTTTACTGCTCTCTACTTAATGCCACCAATAAGATGGCATATACAGACAATCGCCTTAATCCACAAAAGCACTCATCAACTTGGCTTTCCTAAATAATGGAAACTGTTCATAGTCAGGGTCTACAAACTCCAATGGGGAATAATTTATTGGGAGGCCTTTAAAGCCTGCATAGACATATGGAGAATGCTCATCAGGTACGATTGTGAAGTTCTTGTAGCCTTCGAATACGCAAATTATGTTCTCCATAGCATCAGTGTGCGGCCTTGTAAGAGTCCCAAAACCATGCCAAAAAGTAATCTATGTCAAGTTTAAGTAATCTTCAACAATTGGAATATCGATAATATCATCTTTCAAAGGCCCTGGTGGGTCTTCAAACGAATAGTAAAAATGTTCAGTCCGGTTAGGAATTGAAAATTTATCTAAGAATTCTCTGTAAGTCATATAAACCCTTCTTGCTCCTTAAGTAAAATAAGCAAATCTATTGTCTTTTTGTCTCTCTGCATATATTACCTCTTCACCTGCCACTTCTTTTAAGTAGCTTTATATAAATTAACACTTCTTGTTATAATTACTCTTAAATAAGAATAATTTTATGTATAACTTTTTAAGCTTTCATTTTACCACTTTTCATAAGCAGGCCATATTTTGGCATATCCCTTAAATAAACAAGGTCTCTATTTATTCACAAAATCTTTTATAAAATCTTCAGGTTTTAATGTCAAATAATCACATTCTTGTACTTAATCATCAAATTTATATAATTCTGGGTGTTCCTACAAGAAATCATAGAATGATCCCATTCCGTAAAATTTCCTTATTTATTTGTTCAAGTAAAGCAATTTACTGAAAAAATTTAATTGACAATACATGTTTTATATAATTGATTAATATTTAAATTATAATTAATGTTATGTTTATGTGCCTGTGCTTGTAGTTTCTTCATAGAAATATATTAAACTCAAAAACATCAAAGATACTATGAAGTATAAAACTGTTATACTAAATATTTTATAATAATTCAATAATAAATCTAAATATAATTAATATATAATAATAATAATAATAATATGATCACATTGAGGTCTCTGGGGACCCCCGATCTGATATATGTTTAATATATATATATATAAGAGACAAGCCCTTTCAATGGTTATGAAGTCTTGTTTGAAACAAGAAAATTCTTCCTTCGTTTTAGACAGTAGGTTTTCTATTATCATCAACTATGCCTGTTCTCTCTTCTTCACTTTCTTTTCTTCTTCTTGATGAATTTAGTCTTCTGGTATTTACTCAATTGTTCATCTTTTGAAATTAATTTTTCATTAGAATCTTGGATCTATAAGCTTTCCAAGTCTGTGTTTAGTTTCCAGAAGTTTCTGAGTCTTTGCACATTTCTGAGAGTACAACTAATTTTCTAATTTCTACTTTTGTATTCTCTATGCGTGAGAAATCCGAGTTATCCAATTCTATTATATTAATTTTATGATTGTAACTCAACCATTAGATCTATTTGAAAAATTTCTTTATTAATTGTTCCAACCGAGACCCCCCCCTCCATCCCCCCCTCCCAGGCCTAAAACGAGACCCCCTCCCACCCTAACTAGACCCCCCCTCCCACCCCAACAACATCCCTATTCATATGAAAATTTTTATTCTCAATGTTTAAATCATTTTCCTTCATGACATCTTGATATCATAATATTTCTTACACATAAAAATATATGTTTTTTTTTCAAATTTTTATCAACCTATATAATGATACTCTCTTTTCAATTTTGGTATTTAAAAACTTTCACTCCGTCCGTCGACTATTTTAGAACATACTCCTATAGGAAAATTAATTAATCATCTATATCTCATGAGCTTGATATAATTATACGAAAAAATAATCAACCGACAAACCCACACAAATATAAATCCTTACAATTCAAATCATTTAATCGACAACATTCAATATAATTTCAATTGTAGTCCCATTAATTTTTATATTATGTTTTCTTTACAGTTTTACTGTATATTTTATCATTATAATTTTTATAGCAATTGATTTTTTATGTAAAATGATTATTTAAATAAATAAAATTATATTTATATTCTGAACTAACTGATTAATACTTTATTAAAAACATATTATATTAATATTCTTGATATTTATATTACATAAAAAATCAATTGCTATAAAATTATAATGATAAAATATACAGTAAAATTGTAAAAAAAAATATAATATAAAAATTAATGGGACTACTATTGAAATTATATTGAATGTTGTCGATTAAAATGATTTGAATTGTAAGGATTTATATTTGTGTGGTTTTGTCGGTTGATTATTTTTTCGTATAATTATATCAAGCTCATGAGATATAGATGATTAATTAATTTTCCTATAGGAGTATGTTCTAAAATAGTCGACGGACGGAGTGAAAGTTTTTAAATACCAAAATTGAAAAGAGAGTATCATTATATAGGTTGATAAAAATTTGAAAAAAAAAAATATTTTCTATGTGTAAGAAATATTATGATATCAAGATGTCATGAAGGAAAATGATTTAAACATTGAGAATAAAAATTTTCATATGAATGGGGATGTTGTTGAGGTGGGAGGGGGGGTCTTGTTAGGGTGGGAAGGGGGTTCTCGTTTTTGGCCTGGGAGGGGGGATGGGAGGGGGGTCTCGGCGGTTGGAACAATTAATATTTATGTCCTTGGTTCTGATCAGGTGTGGAATTTTTCCCTAATTTCTGATGTCAACAGAAAAGTTTTCTGATATTTAAAGCAAGTATGGGGACGCTTTAGTAAGTGCTTCTGGTTTGTCATTGATGTGTTCATTCTTTGACTGAAGCGTATTTAGGTCTGTAGGGAGTTCTTTTTTTGTTGTTTGGGAAGACTATATTGCATTTTGAGTTTGGTCAAAAATATTGTTTTGTGGACTTTGGGTCTCTTTGGTTTCCCTATTTAGTACCTCAAGTTCGTCATTACCTTAACTTCTATTTTATTCCTATTTAGTAGTGACCTTTTGGTCAAATAGGCTAGATTAGAAGATGGGGTTTTGTTGTGGGGGGTCTCTGGGTTTTGTGGATGCTAAATTGTTGGGTTAATGAGCAATTTGGTTTGAAAAGATCATTCCATGTAGGAGGTATTTATCTCGATTGGGCGGTTGGTTTTCCCCAGATATCTAGAGTTGGTAGATTAGTGTTTGTACTATTAAATAAATTTACCTAGTTGTTGAAGTTGGGTGTATTATTAAATAGGTTGCTACTCTAGGTGGCCTTTTTTGAGTCTTAGTTAAATATTTTATTATTTGAATCACTATTAAATAGTGAGTTTTAACTAAGGGTATAGCCAAATATGGCCTGACTCTTTGTCTTGCTTGCTTGTTCTGAAGTTTCTATGTTGTGAGGGCTCTATAGTGAAGTTTGGGGACTGTTAGCTCTTTATTCCTTGAGCTTTCTTTTTCTGATTTTTGCCTCTACTTCTTCCTTGAATCTCATTGAGTAAAAGTCAGTGTTACTCGGCTCGTCTATTGCTAGTGCTAGAAGATTGGCTTGGTGGTGGTTGAGGTCGATACTCAGAAGTCCCTAGATAGCGAAGTCCGCTAATCTTTCTTATTGCTTATCGTTGAAGTAAGCAATAAGGTCTACTCCGTCAACATGTTCTGTGGACGAAGGAGAACAGGCGCTTTGGTCGACTTATTAAACTTCCAACTTTTGTGGTCTAAGCGGATCATGGGTGATCCTGTTACTTGACTTAGAGTTCCACATTCGGAAAGGTGCGACCTATTTATTAACTTTTTAATTTAAAAGTTAATATCATCTAAATATAATTAATTTATATTTATAAAAATTAATTAGTGAAAATATTGTCTCTAATAAGTTGTACCACAAGTTCTTATCAAGTTTTTATCGAGTGTATTACAATCTTGGATGACTATGATTTTTCTATAAGTTATTTTAAGTATTTTTCATTTTTAAATAATAATATTATTTTTTATAATCATTAAATTTATTATTCTTATATTTTTGATTTACTATCAGTCTATTATTCATAATTTAATTTGCGGCTTGGAAATTAATATGATCTAATATATTTCTGCACAAACTTATTTTAACAGAAATTCCCAACAATATTAATTACTAACAAATATTTTACTGTAAATTAAACCTAAAACTATCTATGTATATTTATATCAACTATCGTCTATTAAGCCAGCAAGCACTTTAAGATCATATATCTTCTCCCTGATTTCATCTCTCTTCGACTCATACTCATCTAACTCCTCATAGTACTTCTCTTTCACACAATTTGAACACCCATTGCCACAGCAATCGCCTTAGTAATCTTCTGGTTTCTGCAGTTTATCGCATTCCTTTGTCAATTAATCTATTTTACTCAATAGTTTATCACAATAAATACACATATAATTTATAATTTATTTATAGGGAAGTTAATGTTAAATAATAACATAAAATAGTAAATATAATAAAAAGTTCTTGTTATTGAGAATCAATAGTATTGTGTTACTAAATATGATCAACAGCTCTTATCTATTAATTTGCAGAACTACAAACAAATAACCAGTTAGTTATAAATAGTAATAACAAATATAAGGAAATATCTTATTTTATATATGGTGATTAAGAATATGCTCTAGTTTATAGAAATTTACTAGATTACCTTAAAAGGTATTTACTAAAAAGACAATAAAATTTATTTTAAATTATGACTTACTCTTCCTGAAAGGAAAGCTAGAAATGCCTACGACATTAATTTACAAATAAATTCTAATTTGCACTAATTTTTATGAGTAATTAATTGCCTAATAATCTCGTGTTATTGATCCTACTAAATTTATCTATCTTCGATATATGTTTCATATGCTAAATTGTTTTCATGTTTTATTATATAATATTATCTTATTATATTAGGTTAATAGATTATAATTATTAAGACCACATTTTTAGAACAATATGACAATATTAATAAGAATTTAAGAAAGAATAAATATTTAGATTAAATTAGAATTTATTAATAAAATGTCTTACGATACTACTTCATCAGTAACATTAGGTGGTGCAGGAAGCAGCAATAAAAACCAATATTCCTCTAAACAATTCCAAGACAAGGAACTTGCTAATGTAAGTATAATCTATTAATTCAATTACTGTTGAAATATCAAATTCATAATATTTCTATGGGAAATTTTACAGATTTATAATATGATAACAAAAACCAACATAGATGGTTAACTTTTGCATATCATAAATTCATAATTATTGTTTAATTTGTAAAAATCAAGAAACACTCAATAATTAGTTATTGATAACTAAATCTAAACTATGTTTGTATATTTACTGACTTATTAGTAATATTAGGAGCCATTACTGAACAAAAGTGACAGCAGTGACGACCACATAACTTCTCTAAGCGGCAACTACATGGATATAGTAAAGAGATTGATGGTTATGCTTGATTAATACGGTAGCTACATCACAAACCTAAATTCTAATGTAATTATTTACTATATTGTAGAATACTCTTTTATAGATGAATAAATATGAAGGAAATTAGAGTAGAATTAGATAGTCACTCACTAAAGAAGACTTTATGAATGAGCAAAACCAGAGAACAAGGAGTGTTATGTAAGTAATCTCTTTATTTTATTTGAAAGGAAATTTAATCCTAAAACATATACCTATAGTGAAGACTTACTGAAGAAAATAGCTAGTATAGTAACAGCAATCAAGCCAATTTTAGATCATTTGAAGGAAGTGCAAGTGGCTGGAGTGTCAGATAATTAAAAACGTATGCGAGAGTACAACTAAATTAAGACAACTTTCAATGACCTCACTAAGAAATTTTTATGTTTTAATCTAAATTTTTTAAAATAAATTTGAGAGTCATGCTAAAAGATTTGAAGAAAAAGAACAGAGTAACATAAAATATTTTAGAGAATCATTGATGAATGGTGCGTCATTGCCCAAATACAAGGATGTACAGCAGTAAAGTAGTAACATTTAAGTTACTCCAAACATCAATGGGAGTTTAAACAGCTCTAACAAAGTAAAGTAAGTCAATTTTTTAAGTAAAAATTACGTTACTTATCACATTATTCTAGTGACCGATACGATGCAAAAGGCAACTTCAAGAATATAGCTTAGGGTTACTTTGATGATGAAGAGTCGCTAGATCCTATGGATATGAGTCATAACAAAAGTAATGATTAGCAATAATTAGTTCTCAGAGATTCACAAAAGCGTGCTTAGTAAGTCTCTATCAATATACCTATGAATACATACAGTCATTTTATTTAAACTTTATCTCATTTTAATGATCTGATTCTATATCATGAATATTTTAGACTGCGTGAACAGGCAGAAATAGATGAACTAGGGCAGTACCTCGATCAAAGAAAAGAACAGCTTGCTAAAGTGCATAAATTAATGGGGGATGTGAATGCAGTCGCAAAGGACCTGGGGGTGGAAGTTCAGGTTTAAGGAAAGAAAATTGAGGAAATTAATGTTGATATGGAATCAGCCAAGGAAAATATAAACATTATTACTATAAATTAGGGATTTAGTGTTTTAGAAATATAAATTTAATTTAGATTTTACATAAAGTCAAATCTAAATATAGGGTTGATTATAGTATGATAATTAGAAAATTTCATTTCTTAAAATGTTGGTTAATTATTAAATTTTTACAATGGAAGTATGAGAAAAATTACTAAATATTTCTTTATAATTAATATCTTTCTACCCATTTCTGCAAACTAATCTATTAAACAAATAAAATTCCATTAAATTTTATATCAATTAACACAAATATTTATTAATTACATGGAATTAATTCTTAATAAAGTATTTGAAATCACATTATTATTTTTAAATCTATTTTAATTCATGTTGAATAATTATTTATGCCATTTAACTTGAGAAAATACATTAAGAAACATTTTTATTTATAAAAATATGTGGTTTATTAAGAATAAGTTACAGATATATAGTTTTATATAATTAAAAAATATAAATATACTTATTTTTTAAAACAAACAATTAGAATCAACTTGATCCACTATATATTGTAAGATATTATTTATAGTTTAAAAATTATATAAACTTCCTTATGAATAAAATCTTAATTACAAATTGATAATTAGTTTATATTTTCAATTAATGAATATGTATAGGTGATTATGGCCTAAATGTGGAAGGTGGCAAGGAATAACTAGAAATTAAAAAGAATAGAACTATTGCTATATATTTTATTATTATCATTTGATATAAAATTAATTTTTCTCTTATTGTTAATTAATATCACAGGTAATAAGTACTTGATGTTTTTACTGGGAGGATCACTGGGTTGTGTCTTAATTTTGATTCTCATAATTATCATCAGGAGATGAGTTATTATATAAGAATAATATTCATCTTAGATATTACATTTGGAATTTACTCGCTATTCTCTGAAAT
>ARYC01007898.1:0-19655 GCA_000711775.1 Oxytricha trifallax
AAGAAGCTTTTAAAAATAAAGAGATTAAACTAATCGAAATTCCTAACTACCCTGAGATTTCAGTCAGTAATCTTTGTGAGGATGCCGTGTAAGATGAGGAAGTGGTAGTTTACCTTCCTACCAAAAAACAACTCTCTAATAAACTACCAGAGAGGAACCTTTTCTTTAGTGTTCTTGGTACAATAAAAGAGGAGTATCTCAGAGAAATAATTGAAGAAGCAAATAAGAAACGATATTCTATCTCTCCTGAAGACTAGAAAAAGCAAGGCATTCTAATAAGCTAAGCTTGGCTAGAGCAACTTAAGAAGCATCCTTATCTTTCAAGTAAGCTTTGACATATAACTTTGTAGAAAATCTGCACTAGATATATCTTATGAAAGAACATGCAAAGGTACACAGAGAAAGAAAGTCGCAGACAATTTATGAGGTGAGCAAGAGACTTTATAAAGATGTCTAAAAACCAGATGAAATGAACATAGATGCAGGAGCAGGCACTAAGAAGAAATATGGGCCCAAGCAAGCCATAAGAAGAGAAGAAGAAAGAGAAGCCAAACCCATTTATGGGTAAGTTTAATATGTGAACTTATTCATTCATTTAAATCTAAAACTTATTTATAAACACTCATTCTTCCCTCTCTCGCACAAACTGTTGTCTTATCTACGCTCACTCTCTTACAGCTGCTTTGAATTAAGTCTACTGTATCGATGGGCAAGTCATGCATAAGATGATACAGCAGCAGCTTCTTGTATTGAGTCTTGATTTAACTCTAGTAGAATTCAATTCCATTAAATTATGGCCTATAAGGAACGTTGTATACAGGAGTTATGTTTAGCTCTTCATAAGCTTTCTTAGACTCTTTAGTCTTATGAACTGAGAGGTTATCAACAAACAGGATGATCTCTTGGTTACTATACTTCTCTCTGAGCTTATGTAAGAACTCTATATACAACTCTAGCTTAATAGAGCGAGGGTGAATAACATAACTCTCTAAGCCTGAATCTTCACTTATACAGCTAAAATTGCATGGGTGACTACCTTCACCTTTTAATCATAAACTTCGATATTATCATACTTCTTGTCACATGACTTATTAATAAAAGTGTTGAACGTAAACACAGCTTCATCTGCATGTATGAACTTGATGTTATTATCAATAGCTCTCTGCATTTAATCATATATATATTTTAATTATTACTATAAAATGGAACTGTAAAATCAATCACTCTCTTCACTCTATTGACAGTCTTGAAAGTAATACCATTTCTTCTATAAATATTGGCTATAGTCTAAGGAGAGATACGCATGTCAGGAAACCTGCGATGAAACATCACAGCTCGCTAGTCTAATGGAAAGTGTGCCCAATACTTCAAAGTCTTCGAGTCGCAGAGGAAGTCAATATGAGCCTGAGAGAACTTTTATTTTCTTGCAGGATGCGTTCAACAACCAGAATTAAAATGCTAAACAACGAGCAAGCAGTGATACCTAACAGTTGAGGCACTCTTGCGTAACTAGCTATAGCTGCATAATTTAATACAGGTTTGGCTTAGTCTATATTAATACACGTACCATACCTAAGCTTAAGCAGTAAATCTAAATATTACTCATCATAAATCGAGCCTAAATTTCGCTAATTTCTATTTCTCATTTTGTAAATTGGCCTAATTTCTCTACTAACCCCAATAAGACCCCAACTATACCCTACAAATCAAAGCACTTATAAACCTCACTAAGGGGTTTTGGGGTTTTGAGTAAGTGCCTGAATAAGCTAGTGAGTTAGAGTACGTAAAGAAGGCACGTAACCAACTAACCTCTGAAATCACAAAAATCATGATCGAAATTCAATACAAGAAAATATCAGTTCTTGCGTTGATAGATTTAGATACTTCTCTTTAAAGTTATCTTATTCTAGAGGACTCCTTTGATAATAAAGTTATCAATGATCATCAATACGCATACAAGGTATATCCCTTCAATTATCTCTTACTAAGTGATGATAAATATTTGATGGAGTTTACAAATGAGTATCAAGTACTCACTCAAGTAAAATTTAAAGAGTGTATTTACTTAATCAAGCTAGATGCTGTTCTCCTTGCCAAGGATCATGTTGCTTTCAGACTCTCACTCTGTGAAATGACTCTAAGAGATTTCATAACAGATCAAAGGAATTATAAGTAACTTGGATAAATAGCAACTCAGACCATACAAGGCATTAAAGAGCTTCACAAGTTAGGGTTTGTTCACAGAGATTTAAAGCCAGAAAATATTATGATAAACTTTTCTCCAGTAAGAGTAGCAATAATCGATTTCAACAGAGACTTAAGATTGGAAGTCTCAAGGTTTGGAACTGTAATGGGAACTCAAGGCTATTATCCAGTAAGAGAAGACTGGAGAGACGGAGACTTTCAATGGGATTTGTGGGCAATAGCAGCAATAATAATAGAATGCGATATGCTACGCAAAGATTATTACTCAACAAGGTGTGAAAAGGATGCGAAGCAAAGAATAAAGCAATTTATAGATAAAACAAGAGTATCTCAAGCAATGAAATAGATGGCAGAGTAAGTAATAATCAAGCCAAACTCGCGATCAGACACATCGATAGAGTAAATAGAATAGTGGTTGAGTAAAATTAACTACAGACCTCTTCCACATTATCCAAAAGTGCATTTTTTAGTGATTAAATTAAATACATTTACTATATATTTCACATTAAAACCTATTAATAACCCCAACCCCTAACAAATTCCCTACAAATCAAAGCACTTATAAACCTCATTAAGGGGTTTTGGGGTTTTGATTGAGAGCTTGATATCTAATGATGAAATCCCTTTGCATTATGGCTTCCTTACATGACTTATCTAACTCGATATCGGACAACACGATTATGTTATGATCTCAATGTGAATCTCCAGGATTGTATATGCCCTCATGCCATCACTGCTCTTGTGCGGTTTTTCAGCGAATGTCTCCAAAACAGGCATATCCGCTTAGATCGATTGCGATCAAATGAAATTCCCTAGCGACCACTCGAGATTTTCACATAGCAGTGTTCCCCTCATTACGGCGCATCACTTTCGTGCAGAGAGCCAGTCAAGTTTCAAAGAGTATTTATTTTCATTAACAGAGGAGGACGAATAAAATGACATTTTTTAGTTTATATATTTGTCTGATTTTTTAATATATATTAGCACAAAACCTTCCCTATACTTTATATAATTATATTTTTGCACAATTTGCACAGTTAATTATATTTATGAACTAATTTATTTATTTTGATCATAATTATTTTTTAATTATTTTTTTAATCTAATTAGAATTACGAAGACTCCTAATTAGAGGCAGTTATAATTAATCATTTAAATTGATTTATTTATTTAATCTTTAATTTCCATATCAAATGCATTTTAACAATATTAAAGTGAATAGGAACAATTATAGCAGAATTACAAATATACATAGTAAAGATATAATCTTGAAGATTAGCAATTTAATCAATAAAATCTGGGTTTATATAAACAACATTAAAATGATAATCGACGTTAGATTAAACCGAGGTAGCAAGATTATATAGAAAATCAGTCAAGCAATCATAAAAATTCTCAGAGGAAATAGATAGAACAATTTACAACAAATTACTAGAAAGAATAGTCTTAACCCAGGAAATTAGCTTATCAAAATTTAGAATTTATTTAGATTTATTACTCAATGAATAACTATTTAATTTAAATATGAAATAAAAAATTGATATCAAAATGAGACAGAATAATAAACAAATTAAGATAACTATTAATTAGATGATGCAATTCTTATGAAGGAAAGAAGGAAAAATGGCAAAAAGCCAATAAAGAAAAAGAAACTCTCCCGAAAGTATAATAAGCTTACGAAGACGCTGAGCAAGAATATTTTGAACCACCTTCTTAAAAGGTATTTGAGCATAAAATGCAGAACATAGAAACAAAAAACCACGAATAATAGAGAATAAGAAGTAGAGATCAAAATATAGGCAAAGTTCATCAGAGGAAGGATAAAGTGGGGATGAAAGCTAATGAGTTAGTCTTATGAATCTGATATCAGATATCAACGACTTGTTATATTTTTTTGTTTAAATTTGGACAAACCAATCAAAATGGGAAAAGGTCAGTTTTTGATGATGACTTCGGACAGCATAAGAACTAATATGATAAATTTGCTTAGAATTTCTACCCTTAAAAACATTAAAAGTAAGCTGCTACTTACAGATAGAATAACTTTGAGGAAAACTATATAAACATGTATAAAAATCCAAAATACAAAAGTAAGACCAGAAGAGACTACTCAGACAGCTCAATGGAGGAAGAAAGAGAACAAGATTGGGCAGTGAAACCCACTAAAGAAGGATTTTTATATTTTCATATCCCAGGAACCACAACTTCATAATGGAATTTTCCTAGGTTCTATGATCCAAAAGTCAAAAGAACTAGGCTCTACTTGTAAGTAAATGGTACTCTTGAATATAATATTCTTTGATAGTGTTGAATACTGATTGAAAAAGTATGATTAAAAAGGGAAGAAATATTGGTAGAATCTAGAGACATAGTAAGTACAAACAGTGAAACGTGATTAAGAGACTTATCTTATACAAGCCTCCATTCTTGGAAATTTAGCATTCCTTGAAGTATATATTAAGGCAAAGGGTCATTTGGGTATTATCGATCAACAAAAAAGTACTTGCAAAAACATCAATATTTATAATAATCATTTAGCATTGCATCATGCTGTGGCTAATGGTCACAAAGAATTTACAGCTATTTTATGCAATTTTGGAAGGAAATACAACTTAATTGAAAGTTAAGATTTAAGTGGATGCACACCTTTATTTATGGCGATAAAGTATAATGAAACTGAATGTCTTAAGATATTTATTTCGTTTGACTGCAATTTGCTTCATAGAATGTAAGAATAATTCTTCATGATTTTTTCATCATTAATAGGAAAAACGAAGATACTTGTATGCATTTTGCAGCGGCTTATAATCTCTAAATTGCATGGTTATTTAATCAAGTTATGGAGGTTTTGAACTTTTAATGGAAAGAAACATATAAGGACGAAGGCCAATTGATATAGTAGAGAAACTCAAAAATTACGAGTGCTATCAGACATTACAAAAGATTGAAAGAAATCAGGAATGTGGATGGTAGGTTGAAAAAGAAACTAAAAACTAATAGAGTGCAGCCATAACACATCAGTCAAAGTCTTCTAAATATAAGGAAGGATATTAAACAACTGGGAGACATGATCAGAGATCAAGAAGCAGTCATTAATAGAAATTAAGGCTGGACATAATATCTGAAAATTCATCGGATGAAAGAATATAAAATGATTCGCCGCCGCTTTCTAATTCTGAGGTTGAATTTGATAACCTGGGTGGTAATAGGCAATACTCAAAGTGAATCCATATAATGTATAAAGAATAAGTTGCTGATTAACACTAGAAAAGTTATATGAATCAGCTGAGAGTTAAATCAAACAAACTCAAAAAAAAGTCATAAAGCTATCGCTATGATAGCGATTTGCCTTTATTCTGAAACTATGATCCCAAACTTAAAAGAATGAATAGTAAACCTCGGCAAGATGATAGCTATATGAGCGAGAAATAGAAAGAACAAGTTTACATAGGAAAAAATTCAAATGTATAATTTCTCACGACGAGAAGACAGTAGGATGGCTAAAGTAAGCAGCAGAGCGAATGTGAGTAAACATTCATATATGAACGAAAGAGACCTCGACAAGACAAAGAACTACTTTCATTTAAGCATAAGAGACGATAATTCAATTGTCGATCCAAACTTAAGGAAAATGAAAACAGCTAGAGACATGTTTTTTATGAATAGAGGGGAATCAAACAATAGAATAGATGAGGATGATGAAGAAAATGAGTAAGATAACTATGATGACGAAGAGATGTAGTATCGACATAGAACTAGGTAACCTTACTCTCAAAGGTCTTAATTGAGGGGAAAATCATAAACTTCGAAGGAGCGGTAATCTGTTATAGAAAAAGCTCTTAATAAGACTACTTCTATAGTAAAGTCACTAGGTGGATTCTTTAAAGGAGGCATAAACAAGATCAAAGATTATGTGTTTTAAGAGGATAATAAAGATCAGGCAATTTTCGATCGCATTAGAGCCAAGAGTGCGAGATCATAGAGTAGAAATAGCAGAAGGTAAAATAACAGTGATATCTCTGACTCTAGTTAGTATGAGACACCCAGAGAATTATAAATAGTATTTAATAATTCTTTAATAAAACAGAGGCAAAATCCAGACATCAAGAGCACCAAGTAAACATAGGAAATTTGCAAAAAACGAAAAAGTCCCTCAACATGTAGTAGACTAAATTATGTCTGGATAAAAGTATAACTCTCATGATGAATAAGAAAAAATGAACAAACTGAATAAAAAAACAGTTAAAGTTCGTCCAATAAATTAATAAGAATAGGTGAGGGGAAGATTACTGCACTATTTTTGAAATTTAAAATTTAATAAATTTTACTTAAATTAATTTTTTATATTTTTATGACCCAATAAATATTAAGTAGATATTAAGGTATTATTGGAATGGTAGTACCTTGAATTTTTATAATAACTTAAAGAATTGAGAACGAGTGAAATTATCTCAAATAATAAAGAAATAAATAAAGTGGATGAATTCAAGTCTTACATGGAAAAGAGTTCTAAGATGACTGGCATTGAGAATAAGCGAGATAGTGCTTAAATGGTGCTTAGAATCTATGCTAATAGAGATATAGGCAAATTGATTAATAAGTTAAGTATTACTATAACAATCAAATTAGTGCGCAGGTTAGTTGATAGTTGTTATTAAGATTAATTTAATAAAATAAAATAAAAATTTAGAGAAGGAAACTTCCCTAAAATTTTTTTTTATATTAAACTAGTGCAGGAAACTTCCCCCATATAGACTATATCTTTGTAAAATTTTGAAAAGAGTCGATCAAGAGGAAGAATTCATTATTAACATGATAATGATCAAAACATTGAATTGAATAATTATGAAGATCAACATTAAAAAATAATTCAGACAAAAAAATATTAGAAATCTATTGAAACATAAGCTGGCCCTAATTCTGAATAAATGTAGTAAAAATCTATAAAGAAACAGAAATAATCTAATTAAAATTTGGGATATCAAAAATAGCAATCAAAAGTAAGCTAGAAATCTGTGGGTGTTGGAACTTTAAGATTAAATGAATCCTCAAATATAATATAACAAATATTTGTTTTCATTAATCTAAAAATATGTATATAGCATTTCAACTTATTAAATTATACCTAATCGTATTAATCAAATAATTCAAAAAAGTTGCAACACAGTAGAATAATTTAAAAAGAGAAGAAAAAGGGATGAGGTGATAAAAGTAAACTATTAATTCAGAAAAACTACCAATCATCTGAAGTTGAGAAACAGTTAATTTTATTCATTTTATGATAATTTTTAAATAAAAATAGTAGCCTAAGCTTAATGAGAGATCTCCTTCCCCTGCTCCCAAATTAATGAAGGAGGAAATCGCATACTATAAATATCAATAATAAATAGAATAGCATGCTCAATAAATTCAATCAGCTTTTCAGCAATTAGAGTTCAAAGAGAAAGATGTGAGCAATATGAAAACTTATTAGGACTTTCAAATATTGATAAAGTTTATCTGTATATTGATATTTTATATAGATTGTATATTTTTAGAAATACTAACACCAAGCCAGAGAAAAAATAGCCTAAATTTTGGAACAGGTATTGTAAACACAGGGTACTCTTAAAATTAAAGATATCAGAGAAAACTTTCAAATTCTCCATCTGGTTCAGACAACACAGCCCATTAACCTAACATGTTACAATCCCAGTAAACCACACCACTTAGAGTGAATTCTCAATAATTACCATTAAACTCTTAAATAAATTAAAATACACATGAAAAGTAGGGGGTTTAGAGGTAGTCCAGCTTTAAAGCTCCAAATATGCTCACTTAGAAATAGTCTGACATAATTATGCTGAATTCTGAAAATGAAGGAGCTTCAAACATGAATTAAAACAAATAATAGTAGCAGTAACAAAACACTGTCATGCAACAAAACAATCTATATAGAATTACCGATTCAGATTTAGACTCTTAAAAGGATAATAAAGCTTAAGTTGATTACACAAAGAAGGACCAAATAAAGAATAAAAACGAAGATATTAAGAAGTTTTATTAAGACTTGGTACAGAACATATCACTTATTTAGATATAGGAGGTGAGTAACGAGCATGGGGTTTCATAATCAATTGATGAAACTAACCTGAGCAATTTGTACTAAAGAGTCATGAGTAAGAATGGGCTTTAAGCTAAAGAATCAGAGATTAAGCGGAAATCAGCTTAGTAAAATGAAATTGAAAAAGTAGAATTCAACCCATATAAAGATTTATAAAGAATTAACATTTCTATAAAGATTAAATAAAGTTTTATTAATAATATTTAATTTTATTGAACCATTTCTGAATATTTCTCGTACTAAAGTTTAAATATATTTAAATTTTATATTTGATTGAAATATATAAATTTAGGGGGGGAGGAAGTTTCCTGACAAGAGGGATGTTTCCTGTCAAGTATATTTATTTAAATATGATTTTATTAAATTAAGTATAAATATTTTAATTAAAAATTTTCTACCTCTTTAAATGGTTAGAGGATAAGTTTAATATTTTTTAAGCGTTAAAAATGATAAGATGCTATTATAAATAATATCATAATTTGATAAAAATACAATATTTTATTTTAATTCTAACTAAATATTTTGAAAACTAAATAGACATAAATAAGTTTTAAAGATTAAAAATTGTAAGATATGAAGAAGATCTTGTAAAACTTTATTACTGTTAGAATAAATTCCTTGAATCATAAGTTTGTGAAAATCATTAAAGATGTTTAAAGTTGCCAAAAATTTAAATTGCGTAAAAAAAATAAAAATATATTATATAATTTTCTTGACAGGAAACTTCCCTAAAATTTTTTTTTATCATAAACCTTGGCAGGAAACTTCCTCCCCCCAAAATTAGTTTTTTTAGTTGATATAATGTTTTCATTTTATTTTTATTTAATAAATATATTCCTTCTAATTGTGTATTCCCTGATGATGAAGATTATAGAATCCACTAAGATGAATTTGACAATCAAGAGAGTATGGACTTAATGATAAATCTCTTGCATTATATCGAACATCACGACTAAATAAGCTTACACAGCTTCTCCGACATTGAAAATCAAAATCAACAAATCAGTAACAATCACTAACTATAGTCAAATTACCTTGATAAAGGATAGTTTGTCGGAAATTCCTGTATCTCTGTATAGAGTAGTAAACAAAATACTTCAGCAATTTAATGACCATTAATGATAAACTTACCAAAAAATTCAATGCATCACTTAAACTTTTAATACTAATCTGATGCTGAGAGCGATTACACAAATAAGAAAAGAGGCAAGCTTGGCAAACTCAATTTAGCCAATCCAGCGCCATAAGGTAGTCAATAGTAGTAGATTTATGCTGATTCACCTATGAAAATTAAACATAATTTAATACCTCCAAATGTCCAGAGATCCTTGTAAAGCAGTGTGAATCCCTTAGTGCCAATTATAGAAACTGATAATTTCAATGCTAATAGCAGTTCTGCTCAACAGAAATAGGAAAACGGTTAGATACCTCAATTAATTTTAAACAGCCAATCTGATTCATACTCTCTGTCAACTATTATTTTGAATTAGAACAATTCTAAAGAGCAGAAACATATAATTGAACTCTTCAGAGAAGATGATGAATTTGAAAGATTAAATCTTAGTCCATAAAAAAACAATTACCTTGCACAAAATACGCCGCAAATTGATAAAATCCTTCAAAATTAATCCCTCGCCAATGAACTCTAAGATAACTTTACTAAAGAGGACTAAATTGATTATAATTAGAATCACTTAAGCATTCAACTTACTCATTACAAAAAGAGTTCAGATTAAGATTACGTTCAAATGGAATAAAATGACGAAGAGTCTGGGGATAGTTCAGAGTTAAAAATAACTCAAATGCTTAATCTTATTTATAAGAGGACCAAGGAATGAAGAGAATATTCTATGAAAAACTTTAGTAAAAGTTCTAGGAAATCGATAAAAAGACTCGATGAAAGAGGAGTCTCCTAAAATAGTTGTGTAAATGTCTAAATAAAGATAAAATTCACAATCTAGGCCTTCTTCAATCCAAAATGATTCTAATTTATTCAATAGAAATCAACAAAAGCTTCATTCAAAGCAGAATAACTGATATGACGTGGAGGAAAGCATGATTAATTGGGATGTATCCTAATCTAAAATAGTAGATTAAACACAGAAAATATTAGCGAATTAACTAGATGTAGAAAGTGATGATAAAAACATTTAAAGAAGTAGCGGGTAACTTCTAAGTAGGTAGACATTAAAAATTCAAATCAAGCAGCTGATTCAATCTTATGTAAAGCAGTCTTAAAGCTCTTCATTTTCTTTAATTTACTATTATTTTCTTCCTAATCCAATTAGAACCCAACACTTGAAGCCATTACTCTCCCTCTTTAAATTTTACCAGCTGCTTATAAACCTAAGGAAATTTAAGTATGGCAATAAGAATCACACTCATTCATTGATAAAGATATACTACAAAAGGTTTTGCTTGGGAATATGATGAGCTAGCCTTTCTCAGCCAGTTCAAATCTGAAACTTATCAAAAGAATTTATCTTCCTTATTAAGGTGCAACATCAACCACTCATCTTTGTGATTAAGATACTCTTGCAGCTGCCAATGGGAACACTAAGAAATAAAGCACAAATTTATCCACTCGTTATCAATAAGTAAACAATTCACAAGAATCTTATGATTATCAAGTTCAACCAAAGGAAAAGACTGTAAGTACAAACAACTTAATTAGAATGAGTGTGACAAGTTTGAGAAAGAGCTGAAACTAAGGTATTATCTCTTTAGACAGCATTGTGCAAGAACTCGACAGTATAAGTACAATTTATGATGATTTAGAAACTGTTCAAGAGGAAGAAGCTGTACATACATACGATAAGACCAATCGATCCAAGTCCAAAAGAATACCCAAACAATTATCTAATCGCTATGAAAACAACAGTAATTATGATCAGGAAGATAAATTACAGAATGAATATGAAGTTCAACAAAAGCCTTAACCTAAAATAAATGACATTTTCTATAAGAAAGAAGGCTTGAATTTCTTCAACACAAATCTATAAGGATCCAACAGTTCTCAGCACAATTAAAATGGAGGGGAAGTTGAAGAGTAGGCATCGGCTCTAGCTCCTTAAGATTGGTACATGATCAAATTTAATAATTATAATTTTCTTTTATTTTTTATGATCTAAAAGAACGATAAACAGAACAGATCAACTGCAAATGCATTCTTGTAGCATTAGTCTACACTTCATCAGAGGACGAGTCAAAAAGAAAAGCCAACAATATTTTAGCAAATGCAAGACCAAGAATCAAACAAAACAAGCTTCTTCACTGCTCAATCAATGCTCCTCTGTATCAACATGGTAAAACAAGCGGTACAGGGATGAATGCTTCATAATTAGGTCAAAATATTGGGATGGGAATAGCTGGCTTGATGTTGAAGAAATTTATTTGGGACGTCTCTTTTAAGTCTAACAATCATTTAATTCCAAATACAAAATTACGGTTAAGAATTTAATTCTCTTAATGGCATATAAATTCTATTAATAAATGATATTATATTCAAAATGTATTTACTCATACAGATGGGAGTGAAAGACTAAAAGAAAACCTCAAATTACTATAGAAAAATAGACTTTTTCAAAAATAAGCAATAGAAATCAAGTTAAGAACGAGGCTAATCACCAATAACTAGTAGTTTAAATTAATAACATCTATAGCAATTATAAATTATGGAATAAAACTAAGAAGAAAGCATTAATTTGCTTAATAAAAAGTGATTATACGATTATTTTTCGTTGATTTTAGTAAATTAAGTATTCGCCTTAATTTAATCAATTTTTACTTAAATATTCTATATTTAGAATAAAACGATGTCATATAGAGAAGAAATCTCAAAAATATTTGAATATGAAGGGTTGAAAGGCTTCACAGGAGGTTATACAGGAATGTTTTTCAGAGATGCCCCTGGCTTTGGTTTATACTTCTGTTTATTCGAAGCTTTAAAGAGATTCAGTCATGTTCCTTAGTTAGTAGCAGATGAACATCATAATAAGTTTAACTAAATTATATCATATATAATATCAGATATAAGTTTGACGTGGGATTGAGAAAGTTTATATGCGGAGGCACAGCAAATGTGATAACATGGCTTGCTGTGTACCTAATGGACACTGTCAAAGTAAAAATGCAAACATATGAAAGACCAGATTTCCTCAAGTTTAGAAAAGTATTCTTTGAGACTTTAATGAGGTAGCAAGGTTTCACAAGGCTTTACAGAGGAATACACATATAAACTTCTAAAATTAATTTATAAATATTATTTTTAAAAATTCAATTATTTTTGTTAACAATAAGAATTGAAGTTTAGATATTAAGAGCTTTTCCAACAAGTGCTTCAAGTTTATTAGTTTTTGAAAGTTGCAGAGATTATATGTTAAAACATAATTTAAGGGAATAACTACTATAAAGAGCATTAAAATGCGAAGATACTATTTTTACCTACATTCATCTATAAAACACAAATGTATTTTGTAAACTGGTAATAAAATTATTAAATGCATGGTTAATTTAATCTTTATTGTTGTTATCTATCTTTATTAAAAATCAATTTACCATTTTAACATCGTTTTATACTTGTTAACTTATGCTCTGGTTTTTAGTAGGTCAAATATAAATGCAACATTTGTATAACACCTAATGAAATAAATTGTAAATTATCTTTTGACTGATAAAATTATGGTCTTTATTATGACCAAATGATGTTGCAATACTTAGATCAACTTATTTTAGGGATTTATAATAAATTATTGCATTTGAGTAATAAACTTACAGTCCAGCGAAGAAACCAGACAGGTAGTGTTTGAGATGAATATTCAAATTTGTTGGCTCTAAATATCGCTTGGAAAATCCTTAGGCAGTATAAAGTCTAAAAATTATTAACATAAACAATTAAAATTGTTACACAGCTGATATAGGTGCTCTTCCAAGTATAGGAGATAGTACTCCCTTAAAAAAGCCTCTCAACTATAAAGACGAAAGTATATTAATAATCAAGAATAAATAATGATTATAAATCGGCTTTTCTAATTCTGAAGCCTTTATTTAAGCCACATAAACGTGTATTTTGTTTTAAAAACAATCAGCATACAGTAACAATAATGATTTATGTTAACTTACTCCTTCTCTCATGTATATATCATAGACAACACTAAAAACCTTAACATTTTCACTTTTTTTAGATAATTAAATGCGCACTTTCACTGTATCAAGTGGATAAGAGATCATATTTGAAATATCTCCTGCTGTAATTCCAGCTATCGCGTCAATTTAAGATCTGTTTAAACATTATATTCTTCTTTTTAAATTGCTCTTATCACATTATTTCCTTGATATTTAATCTGACTATAAAACATGTTCAAAATTGTTAGAAGGAATTAAGTATTTACAGTCTAAGGAAGGGTCATAGGGGGAAATGATTTTTCTGAGTGATTTTGCAAAGCTAGGGTAGCTGTAGTTGCTGCTTATGTATTTTGCATTAATACCATAGATTTAATTATTATTAAAATTATAATAATGCAATTATTCTTGCAAGTACTTTCACATATTAAATTCAGACATTTAATCATTATTTACACATATAATATCTACAAATGCTATATTACTTGGGAATATCATGATTAAATTATCATCTATTCGTACTATAATACGTTAAGATATAAGCACTCTTAGATCTCTCACAACTTAGCTGGTCATCTTTCGCCTGTACAAGAGAATCCTCACATTTATACCATCTCTGTTCATTCTAATTTAAAACTTTACTCAAGTATCTACCAGTAGCCGAGTCACTTAAATAATTAATAGTTAAATATTAAGAATTTTCATAGCTAGTTATCTCTAATGAAAATTAATATCACCTTAGTGGTGTGAAATTCCAAAAAGTTTATATTTTTAGGCAGGAATTTTTGTTTCATGAGTTGACTTCTTACAGCCCACTGTGATATCAAATCTCTCCAGAGGGAATGATACAGGTGCGGTAAATTTAGTTTGATGAGGCTTAAAACGCTTGGATCATAAGGATGATCGGAAATCGCCAGACTTATTGAGTGATTTAAATTCTTAATTATTATGGAAAAAAAGTATATAAATCACTTTAACAAATAAAACAGTAAAGATAAATTTAAGGAATAATTAATCTTTAATGAAATCATTGTTATCTAAATTGCATCTGCTACTATTGATTAAATTAGTTATATTAAGCATTGAGCTCCTGCTATAATTGCTGCTGATCTCCATTCATGTCCCCACCATTCATATTTTTGAAGTAGTCCATCCCTCAACCGTTATTCATAGGTACTGGACTGCCAGTGGAAACATCAGTTGACACAGAATTGATATTGTCTCCGAAGGATTAAGGCAACTGTTGAATGTATTTCTAAGCCAATTTGTTGGTTAGAATTCCAAAATCATGAGATCCTTGAGACATCACACTTTAACCATCTCCTCCATTATTTCTATCTACATTCACTTTGACAGCAAAAAGCTAATACTAGTCCTTTTGATCTTCAGAGAGATTTTTCCAGTCTTAAGCGGATCTTGACATAACTTCATTCTAAGTAATTTTAGGGTTTTCTATGACGGACTTTTCACGCATCTATTTACTGAAAACCATAAATGAAGTGATACCTCCTTATCGTTTTCTCTTTACCTTTACTTAGGGCTGCTATCCTTAAGGAGAGTTATTGTTTGCTTTTGTTGCATTTAATTTGATTATCTTCCTCTCTTCTATTTACCGTTAACTTGCGCAGGATTCTGTATGAATGCTTGTGATTGCATCATAAGCGATTCATATTGATGTCTAATTTTTTCCTTGTTAGCCATATCGACGAAAGGTTACTTTTACTCTTCAGTGTAAGAATTCCAGATTTCAGATGCTTTCTTCATGATTTTTGGCTAGTCAATACCTGGATTTTAGGCTTTAATCTAGTTAATGCTGGTAGTTACGAAAGCTATATAAGGTGTTTGACATTTCTTTGGCTTCTATGCTTTCTCTTTAGATTTAGGGTTTATAGTTGTTGCTAGTTTTGAGTTGCATCCTAATTTATCTTTCCTTTGCCTTTTCCTTAAGTTTGAGTTTACTACTATGTATTTGTCTAGGTTCCTAATTGCGGTTGTTGTTAATTCATGCCAAACAAGCCAGGCATCATGCCCATTCCATTTATTCCAGACATCTGATTAGCTAAGCCCCCAAATCCAGCCCCTGTTGCCTATTAAGCTGTAAGTTACAATTGAAGCTGTTGCTAAAGAATAGCTGCTGATGGATTCATCATGAGTTACATCATCATTAATTACTAAGGGTTGAGACCACCAATACTTATAGCAGCTGGATTACCAAGACTTTGCAAAGCTGCCAATGAATTTAGTAAAGCAGCATTTTGTTGATTTTGTAAGAATTAGTTCTACTATTGTTGTTACTACTGACCTGTTTATTGCTGAGCATTCTGTTATTGTTATTAGTTTTACTGCTGTTGTTGCTGTTACTACTACATCAATGCTTGCAGCTGTTGAAGCTATTACTATTGCTAATTTCCTGAATTTGAGGCAGTTGAATTATTTTGCTGATTTTACTGAGTGGCTTGCTATTAGGCTGCTGCTAAAGCCAAATAGAGGTTTTAAAGTGCACCTGAAGCTACGTTTGGAGTGCTTTATTGTCCGAGTCCCAAAATTGATTGGTTTAAAAGTTTGTTATTTGGAAATATATATTATTGTTATTTCTTAAGACTTCGTTTAGTTGAGTTTAATTATAATTTTTTATTTTGAGTTTTACTTATAATCAGCTTAAAAAGGCTTAATTAGGAAAGCTTTAGACAATTATAAGAAGTAGAATATTCAAACTTTTCTTCGAATAAGTTCTAATTAATTAAGGCTTCTTTCAAGAAATTACTAATTTTATTTGAGAATTTAAACTTCTTAAATACAAATTTAAATATCATGACTTTAGAATTAATTTATTTGGATTTGTCTAAGTTTTGTGTAAATTTTATATAAAATCTTAGTTTATTTGTTAAAATTCTCAAACTATCATGAATTAATCTGAATCATTTAAATATCATACTTTATCTTTAAATAGTTATAATTATTAATTTAAATTAGATTTTTATAGAGAATTATTTTTTTAAAAAAAGATAAATTTATTGAGTAACTTAATGAGGTCCTTCAATTACACTATTAGCACACTTTATAAATAAAAAGAATTTGCATTAAATTCAGACTTTCAAAGGAATAATCTATTTTTGATAAAAATTTAAATTTAAAATTGCACAGCCACTGGTACTAGTGCATTTCCTTAGTTCTTCCTTATTATCATAGAGCTTTTACATTAAATCATATAAATACTACTTTTATTCAAATATACCGCTTTGTACCTAACCCTTTCCATGTTCAAGTTTGGTATCTTAATTATCGTATCAATATGATTTAAGGAATATCTATTAGGAAATATATACTTAAAATTATTTTTTATATTTTTAACAATCATCAGCATTACAAACTTATTAAATAGTATCACTTATTTCTAAATAATAATTATAAAATATTATTAATCAGGCTTTTATAATCATTTTTTAATCGTATTAGCTTAATAATCATTCGAACTGGGAAATATTTGAATTAATATTGTAATTATTTCTTATAAAATCGAAATATTTTCATTAAAAGAGAAATTTCGTAGATTATTTTAAACTAAAATAATGTAAAAATTAGTGAAAAAGAAAATCAAATGCAAAAACAAAACCCATTAGCTAATTACATATATGAGAGATAATATATTTATACATGAGCGTAATTACTATATTGGGCAATTCAACAAGAGAATACTATCAGTATAGCAGGATGCTTAATAGTGGAGGCATTGAGAGTATTGGCAAAAGAGATGTCTTGTTATTCCTACTATTGGAAAGAGCTACCCTGCTTATACTGCAAGCCCTCATGCGATTCATGGCCAAGCTTTCATTCCTTCTTGTTTGTATGGCATTTTAGTTTGAGGTCTTCGCTCTTGATCGTGGCTCTTCAACACGTACCACATTCTACACTTAAGAATATCGATGTCAGAATGTTGACACTTTTGTCCAAATGTTGACAGATAGGTGGCTGTTCTAAAGGGGATTCTTAAAGATGAAGCTAATAGGGACTCCGTTGCTCTCTCAGAGGGAAGGAATAGTACAGCCTCAGTATCAGTTTCGCGGCCTTTATCTGCTCTCGAGCCTACAGTAGTGGTTAAATGGGCCTCTTCAGAAAATGGTCAAATCTTTTCCATTGGGAATTCAGGCATTTATGGACTTTCGGTTTTGCAGGCGAAGTCACCGGAAGATCTTTGACTGGGGAGCGGCCAGAGGCACCACGTGATTCTCCATGTTTTAATCTACGGAGATATGATCTCCGACTTTGACAAGTGTCGTAGATCGCGAGATAAGTGAGCATCTTTATTTTCGGGGACCACGCTATGCCATTGCGCGAGCGCCCTGAGGCACATTTCCATTTCTCAGACTGCGTGTATACTCCATTCAAAACCCCAAAACCCCTTAATGAGGTTTATAAGTGCTTTGATTTGTAGGGAATTTGTTAGGGGTTGGGGTTATTAATAGGTTTTAATGTGAAATATATAGTAAATGTATTTAATTTAATCACTCAAAATGCACTTTAGGATCATGTGGGAGTGGTCTGAAGTTTATCTTACTTAACCACAACTCTATCTGCTCTAATATTATGTCTGATCTAGAGTTTGGTTTTAATATTATTGATTCTGCCATTTATTTTAATGATTGAGAGACTCTGGTTTTGTCTATAAATTACTTGATTCTTTGCTTAGCATCTTTCTCACACCTGGTAGAGTAGTAATCGTTGCGAGGCATATCGCACTCTATTATTATTGCTGCTAAAGCCCACACATCCCATTAATAATCTCCATCTCTCCAGTCTTCTCTTTCAGGATAATAGCCTGGAGTTCCCATAACACTTCCTAGCCTTGATACTTCCACCCTTAATGCTCTGTTGAAGTCAATAATTGCCACTCTTACAGGTGAGAAGTTTATCATAATATTCTCAGGCTTCAAATCTCTATGAACAAAGCCTAACTTATGTAACTCTTTTATGCCTTGTAAGGTTTAGGTTGCTATCAAAGCAAGTTACTTATGATTCCTTTGATCAGTAATAAAATCTCTGAGGGTCATTTCATAGAGTGGGAGTCTGAGAGCCACATGATCCTTGGCAAGAAGAACAGCATCTAGCTTGATTAAGTAACTACACTCTTTAAACTTAGCTTAAGTGAGTACTTGATACTCATTTGTAAACTCCATCTGATATTTATCATCACTTAAGAGATAGTTGAAGGGATACACCTTGTATGCGTACTGATGATCATTGATAACTTTCTTATCAAAGGAGTCTTCTATTATAAGGTAGCTTTAAAGAGAAGTGTCTAGGTCAATTTAAGCAAGAACCGGTATTTTCTTGTATTGAATCTTGATCATAATTTTTGTTATTTCAGAGGTCAGTTGGTTGCGTGCCTTCTTAACGTACTCTAACTCTCTAGCTTATTCAGGTACTACGACCTTAGAATATTCCCTCGCTTTTCTTTTGTTTAGAAGCTTCAGCTCAACTTCATGATTCTCAACTTCTAGATCTTTCTTGTGAGCTTTTAATAGATGCTTCTTTAAGTCTCTTGTATGAGAGTATTACTTATGGCACTCAAAGCAGTCATACTTTCCATCTATTTTATCAATGCTTTAAGTATACAGTGGGCTTTGCTTCTCTATGCTCCTCATGTGTCTGTACCAGCTTGATTTATGAGCAAAATCTCTCTCACATAACTCACAAAAATAGACTTCAACTTCTTCAGTTTGTATAGGAATTTCATTAATACCTTTCTCCTCCTCTCAGTCTCCCACACACTTGTTTGCCATTAATTTTCTATTATTAATTTCAATTTTAATAACAGAGACATCAAGTGAGAGCTCTGGTAGTTCCTTATGAGAGTTCATCTCGCAGCTATCACACTTTTTATTGCTCCCAAAGGTAAGTCTCATTTAGTTTTAAGGAAGTGCTGTTGTTTTTCTTAAAATGTTAGCGCTCACCCATATTTAAATTTGAATTTAAAATTATAAAACTGCCTCTATAACTGAGAGTTTATATGAGAGCTTTGCAAGCCTACAAATATCAAGGGAAGTTCTTAGAGTATAAGCGAAGATAAATGAGCACTAAGAGACGAACAAGCTCTAAAAATGGGTGAGAAAGTAACAATTTTTACTATCAATAATAAGTTGATTATAGTACGTACCGATTTAGGAGGTGCCCCTAATTTAGTACGTACTGCTTTAGGAGGTATTTTGAGATTTTATGATTAAAATCA